>JAODUJ010000016.1:68688-86073 GCA_027564615.1 Psolus chitonoides | reverse complement strand
GAGTTGGATACCCTGTATTCAACCCTTGAGTAGACTACTCGCTGTTTATCAGTCAGTTCTGTGGGGTTTATTTGTTGGCTAGATCCTCATGGAGGAGACTGTTAGGAAGGACATCCAAGTCATAATACTAGTTAATTGCTTCAATAATCTTCACTTTTTTTGAAAAGGCCCCCGTCATACCCACATTAGCGTGGAAAATTGACGTTAAATTGGATGATGATAAGCACCGTTGGTTCATAGGGATCTTATCCTCAGGTTAGGTAATCTCCTTTGGGAGAAAGAGCCTTCTCCCAAGCCTTGTGGGTTGTGGGGCCGGTGCCTAAATCTGGTTTTCTGAGAGTATATCACTCCCCAGGATGGGACGTCAAATATGGAAGGCACTTACAGGGTTTGTTTTGGCCACAAAACCAGTTTCGGAACATAATTTGTCATATGCATATCACCAGAAATTTCCAATAATTAGGATTTTGCTCTCGTCAGAGGTTTGATCCAAGTACAATTGATTGGAATTTGACCAAAAATTGAAATGAGATTCAAGAGTATCTCTCAATATTTTCAAAAACTACTGCTGTAATAGGAAAATGATAACTTCAGGTTCAGTCTATTAGACTATGTATTTTTAGAACGTAAACGAGAATACACGATTTTTGAAGCCAGCACTGTTGTTGAAGCCAGCACTGTTGAAGCCAGCGATTTTTTTTACTACCGCGAAAGACATTAACGTGAAAACTATTTTTGTGCCGACAAAATTGACATTGTTTCCTAATCTCTATCCTACACAGTATTTTAGGTGGTAAACAAAGATCATTAGACGTAACTTATTACATTGGAAATACTTTTTGAATATGTAAAAAGAACCACAAAACTCCACCATTTTTCGCAAGCAAACCTACTGAATCCTGTATGTACCATTGGAGAATCTCCTCCCGAGTCAATGGGGCTTAATTCCGGTTTCCTTGATGTGAGACGGACAAAAGTTCGAAACTACCCCAGGGTGGGACGTCAGTCCGTTGCTGGATAACCGCTAGCTGAAGCTAGTACTCTACCCATTTTCAGATGCGTGAACTTGAGCAGGTGGACTGAAGTGTCATGCATCAGGACACAACATATCTATGCAGCTGGGACTGGAACTCCCACCCTATGCCGCCACCACTATGCTCAACTATATATGGGTGATTCCATTTATTTGGGTACCAGCAGTCAATTTGTGACAATGCTACTTCAAATAGCTGTGAACACATCTTGCATAAATGTTGAAGCAATGATCATTATATATTGCTCTGAGCAACATTTTCCTCTTGTTATTAATCCTATTTTGAGATGTGTAAACAGAACCAGGGATGAAAAAATGGCTAGGACATGAGTGATGTCCCCTCTATTTTTCATATAATTTTGTGACATGAAAAAACAGTGTCTTGTTTGTACTGTCAAATCTGTGAATATCACATGCTTTCACTTTCTTCGCTTTGGAATACATTGATGGCAAATTGTCTTCAATGATTGTGTGTTTTCATTCTCCTACTTTGTCACCTTCCCTCCGAAATTCAACTCATAACTTGATCGTCACATCGTAAATTTTCATGTCCCCTGTTTTTACGTATGAAACTGTATACTTCTGAGTACAAAAAATGATTTCCACGAGTTTCCACAATTTTCACAATCGTGTCCAATCATGGAGTCTATTAAAACCAACAACATACGTCAAGTGCAGTTCAGACATCGTAACATACAGGAAAATATGCAGTGATGATTCATTCACTAAAATAATTCATGTCCCCTCGGAGATTTACGTAGTGGAATTTCTAATCGGATTTTCCACATCATATTCATCAGTAGCACGAAAATTGTATAGTGGAAGCACTCTCTGAGAGCATCCTAAGTCATATCATGTGCATTCCGAACGATGTGATCGGTAACGAAAAGATAATATGAACGATCTTGATTTCATGTCCCCCGATTTACGAAGTTACAATTTTTACGTCGTGAGGTGGAATTTGGAGTCATAATCCAGCTCTGGTGAGTTTTCTTCTCTTTTCCCATGATATAAATGTACATCGATATGACTCGCACGATAATAAAACATTTCGCGGGGCTGTGCGATGGCCGCCGTTTACATAGGCCGGGGTCTTTGTGTGTAAACATGTATACGGGACATCGAAATTTTCTGTCCCCTTTTACGTAGTTGCGAGCTTAACGCTAGGCTAAATTTTTTCCGTACCTACAGCGTTACTGTTAGGCTAGCGTCGAATCTCGTGTGTCATACTAGGATAACATTAACCCTCTCGTACCTCTTGGTCACATATGTAGACATTTTTTAATTGCCCATAACTTTCTCATTTTTCATTAAAATCAATTGGAATTTTCTGTGATAGTACCAGCATTACCCAATGTCCACATTTGTAGACTTAAACAGATCAGGGTGTAGAGGGCAGTATTCCAAAATTATTCAAGATGGCAGCCTCCAGCAGAATATCAGTTGGGTAAGATTTCTCCTCGTTTTCATCAATTTTGTCATGATAAATGGACCTCATGTGACATATGAGTGTAAACAATAAATGAATTGTCTATTTTCAAAGGTCTCTAAGTGACATAGAGGTCAAATTAGACCAAATTACTCCCAGAATAAGGTTTTTAGTGTCATGTTCACATCTGTAGACAATGGGAAGTATTGTCAACATAGGCTAGGCCTTAGCCTAACGTTAGGCTTCATGTGTGTAAAGAAAGTATGTACTCTGCTGTATTGGTATGCACCTAATATTCGCCTATGCACAGTGGAGTGGGCCCAGTGTTGTAGTCTTCAAAAGTTCGGCTAAAATCATCACACAGAGTGGGGGAATTTCCACCCACGTGTTCACGTTTGTAGACACTGGGTTGGGAAGTATTGACCTTTTTTCGGGTTCTGCCCTACGGTCCCCCATCTCTTTGTTCCCCCGTCTCTATGATCCCCAAAATATACACCCTAAGCATAGGCGTACGAGGCGGGGGGGGGGGGCAGGGGGCATACTGATTCGGGGCAAAAATGGTCTCCCCCCCCCACAATTTGGGATGGTCCCGTATGCCTATGACCCTAAGTTAGTTCTTGTCTCGTCTGTCCCCCGTCTCTCTTTGGTCCCCTGTCTCTTTGGACCCTCTTCCCTTTGGGCCCCCGTCGCATTGGTCCCATTGGTCTGCATGATAGTGACGGAGGACCATAGAGACTGGGGACTTTTAGAGACTGGGGGCCATAGAGATAGGGGACCAAAGAGATGGCCCGGGACTATTGATATTATCCCTTTTTTCACAGGTCTTTCTATAAACGCAAAGCGGCTCAACCTATTGATGTCCCAGAGGACGGTAGTGAAGATGAATTTGACGTAAATGAACAAGATGATGAACTATTTGAACCCAACAATAGGAGCACAAGTGATGCTAGCAGTGATGAAGAGTCCAATGGAAGCGAGGATTCTGAACTTGACGTCCCACTCTCTGTTTTGGCTGCTGCCAGACCATCCACTAGTAAAGCGAAACCAACTTTTCAATGGAAAGCTAAGAAAGAAAACCTGGCAACTCCACGGCAAGCAAAGTTTGATGATAAGAAGCTAACAATAAATCCGGCAGCGGTTCACAAGCAGTTCACAAGCACCACAGCTCCCATTGACTTTTTCTGGTTATTTATGGAGGACTGTTTGGATGACATAGTGTTCCAGACAAACTTGTACAATGTTCAGAAGGCACAAGCTGGGGAGCCAAACCGTTCAAAACCGGTTACTAAAGAGGATATTATGAAAGTCCTTGGAATTTCTCTTTACATGGGTGTAGTCAAACTGCCTAACAGAAGAATGTACTGGTCCCCCAAAACCAGAATCGATGCAGTTGCCGAAACTATGCCGCGCAATCGGTTTGATAACATCCTCAGGAATCTTCATTTCAATGATAACAGTAAGCAGAAAGGGATCGGTGAGGAAGGATACAACAAGCTGTTCAAAATACAGCCAATCACATATTACCTGAGGGGCAAATTCAGAGGAGTAGTTATACCTGAAACATATCACGCTATCGACGAGATGATGATAGGCTTCAAAGGGCACCACAGTTTGAAGATGTATATGCCCAAGAAGCCAACCAAATGGGGATACAAGCTCTGGGTCAGAGCAGGTGTATCGGGTTATGTCTACGACTTCGAGATTAGTGGCGGTAATACCAAAGGACCCCCAGATGGAGTGCAAGTTTCTCCCGCACTTGGTGAAAGTGAGTTCGTTGTGTTGAGACTGGTCCATGATCTTCCACCATACAGTCATAAGATCTTTTTTGACAATTATTTCGCGTCCCCAGAGCTACTTGTGCATCTTCATGGTACCGGGCACTATGCAGTTTGCACGCTCAGAGCTAATCGAAGCAGGAAATGTCCCTTGAAGAATGAAAAGCAGTTGAAAAAAGAAGGCAGAGGGGCGACAGACTATCGCCTAAACAAAGATGAAAACATCATTGGCTGTGCCTGGTACGACAACAAGCAGGTCTTGACAGCTTCTAACTACATCGGAGTACATCCCATCAGTGAATGCAAGAGGTACAACAGAAAGGAAAAGAAGGAAATCATGGTTGATCGACCTGCCATTGTAGCAACCTACAACCAGTTCATGGGAGGAGTCGATAAAGCAGACATGATGTTGTCATTCTATAAAACCAAGCTGAAAACAACAAAATGGTACTTGCGCATCTTCTTCCATCTTGTCAACATGTGTGCTGTGAATGCTTGGGTTATCTATAGAGAAGCTGGAGGCAAAGGACCTTTCCTTGACTTTGTTGTCGACATTGCGCGCACACTGTTGACAGGAACCGCAACTGCAGACCCGACTATCGATGACAATCCTGTCCCAACTCTGCCAGTTCGATCTCTGAGCGCCTCACAAGTTCCGCTGGGGATACGGAATGATAAGACAAACCACTGGCCCTTTCAAGTTACAGGCATACCACAGAGATGCAAGGGGGAAGGCTGTTCCAGAAAAACAAGGTTCATCTGTAGCAAGTGCCAGGTGTACCTCTGTGTGGTTAGCAAACGCTGTTTTATCGAGTTCCATGGTGTATATTTCCCTGCATGTTGAGTAGTACACTGTGTATAGTTTTGTTTGTTTACATGAACTGAACTGTGCATGAACTGAAGGCTGTTTGTTTACATGAACTAAACTGTGCATAAACTGAAAGCTGTTTGTTTACATGAATTGAACTGTACATGAACTGAAGGCTGTTTGTTTACATGTTTTCTGCAAAGATACTGTATATGCCTGATGTAGATATGTTTTATTTTCAACTAACCTTTCATCACAAATTCTGTGTTTCTTTTTCAACTAACCTGTCATCACAAATTCTGTAAAGTAACCTTATGTAGTGATTGTGAGTACTGGTACACATTTTATGTAGATATGTTAGGGGAGACGGGGGGGATAGGGGATATGGGAGGGAACAAGGGGGCATGGGAGAGCACAAGGGGGTATGGGAGGGGGAAGGTGTAGGGTGGAGACAGTACAGGATTACGTGGAGGGGGCCTGGGAACGGTTGGCCAGGATGGTAAGGTCGAGATTGAATATGAATACAACGATTCCAAAACCTATACCCACATTGACACCACAATTTACCTCATTGTGTATGCATAAAGATAATAAAGTTCATAAATGATGTCTATGTAGTGTTTTTATATCACAATTAACTTGTTGTGTATGCATGTGAACATTGTTTATTTTAGCCCCATATGCCTGGTGTCCACATATGTGACCATTTTATTTCTTCCATTTCACAAGGCAAATTTCTATATGTTGAGTCAAATTATCAGTGTATGTGTCCATAGAAACTAGTGGAAGGTGAGATCCACCTCAGTGCATTGCAGCAATCATACTCAGGCATCAGTTGTGGGATATGTGAATGTGCACCGATAAAGTTGAAATAAATTAGACAGGGTCTGGACCTCGAGGCTAAGCCTATTTTGTTGTTATATTTTAGGCTGGGCCTAGTGTTGTAGCAAGGATTTTTTGCAGCCTTGACACTCAGCAGATTTGAAGGGAATACTTTACTGGTCACGCTTCCTATTCGGCACTGGTGGGAGGGGGTGGGGTAGTTTGTTGCTTATCTGTCCCAGATTATGTTGTAGTGGGCTCAGCATATTTTTAACTGCCTTCAGCGGATTGCAATTAATATTTATAATTTTACTGACAAGAGCAGAGACCTGCTCGCAACTTTTGAGGTGGGCTGGGGGGGGGGGCAGGGGGGTATGACGATATTCAATATTATATGTGATGACGTTCTGTGATATCCTCCCCGTTTCTTCACCCCCTGATTAGTGATTTGATTTGGTCCTGATTACTCAGCACAGAGCATTTATTGATAAATAATAGGTTCGCTCATTTCTTCTGCAGATGTCTTCCTGTCATCATTTATTTGGAGCATTGTTTTGATAATATTATGATAACGATTGCATAACCCATACATCTGGGCGTGTCTAGGTCGGGTCAGGAGGGGTGGGCCTGCTGCCAAGTAACAAATATTTAGGGTAAATTGTAGAAAGGAAAAGAACCTCAACTAAGATCATTTATTTTTTCCTCGCCGTATTCATGCGGGGAATCATATCCTACTAATAAGGAACAGCTGATCAAAGTGGGATGGGTCAGAGATTTTTTCAAACCGAGTTGGTCAGCCTCGTGAATCGTGATTAGCCTCGCCGAGGGCAAAGAAGTTCTTCTTATTGGAATATCTCATGTCGAGAATCAAATTAACTTTACAGGTTCACAATGTTTGCTCATTAGTTATTCAATTGTATTTTCATTCTCAATGTTTACAGCCCTCCCATCAGGATGCCGCGTCCATATAACATGCGAATCCGGTGCCGACATGAGAATCTCGATGATGATGCCTCCCCTTCGACAAGCTCCCCCAATCCCCCCTCGTCTCCACCCGAGCCAAAATCGAAGAGCCAGAATTGGAGAGACAAACAGAAGGCTGCTAATCCTGCCAAGTATGCCGCCGTGAAGGAAGAAAATAAAGAGTACAGTAGATTATACAGGTTGCAATGCTCAGCCGCTGCAGGTTTTCTACAGAAGAGGGTTCTGACAGCTCGGGAAAAAGAAGAGGCGGAACTGTGGCAGCAAAGACACATCAGGAATAATGAGTCAGCTAGGCACAGGATGAACAAAATGAATGCAAAGAAGAGAGCTGCAGTCACTACTAACAAAACACCAAGGAAGAATGCTGTGACGAGAAACAAGGCCCAGCAAGAGCGAGAGAAAGAAAAAACGAAGAAGCAGAAGCAGCGGGCGAAAATGACGATGGAGCAGAAAGAGGAAGAGAAGAGGAGGAACCGTGACAGATATAAGAAGAAACGGGATGCACTCCTCGAGGTCGAGATGAGGGCACTAGAGGAGAAGGAGCAACGACTGAGAGAAATGGAGGAACAGCTGAGTGAGAAAGAAAAAGAACTGCAGGAAATGACAGGCGATTTGGAGAACCGTAACGAGGCACTGGGAGAAGATATGACGGACATTCGTTCATCTGCAGCAAAGCGGAAGAGTCTTGAGAGAGCAAGAAAGGCGATGCCCAAACAGAGGTCCCATTTTGTGACAACTACCTTGGACCTCATCAGTGGGGCTTCACCTCAGAAAGCAGCTGCCCTAGCAACCGCAGGAATCGGAACCCCGCAGGATGTACTGACAGATGAAGTTATGGAAGTAGTGTCAGGCGTTCTGCAAGCACCCAGACGCTCCAAGGCAAGGAAGCGCCTGGCGGAGTCCCTCTCTCGGGTTAAGAAGAGGAAGATGTTAAGAGAAGCCTCTCGCAGGTTTGGTGTCAGCAGGAAACTGTTAGCAAAAGCCAAGAAACATCAAGCTGGAAGGAAGCCATGTTCACCGAGGAGAGTTGAACTGATTAGGGAGTTCTATGAGGCCAACTCATCTCAGATGCCTGACAAGAAGTATGTCAGCAAGAAGTCTGGGAAGCCTCGACACATCATGGAGAACACTATTGCTAGTTTACACATGCAATACAACAAAGCCCATCCCGATGACCAAGTTGGAGCAACGACCTTCTACAACCTCCGGCCAACCAATGTCAAGACGAAGCAGCAAGCAAAGTACGTGGGATGTCTTTGCGAATACTGCGAGAACATCACTCTCAAAGTTGCAGCAATCAATCAAATACAGCCTGGATGTTTCAAGGACTTGTATCAAGTCACCCACCTCACCATGTGCCAGAAGACCATGGAACAACCGTATCATCCCCCATCATGCATTTCTAGGTCATGTGACGAATGCGGAGTCGACACGTTGGACGACAAGCTAGCCCCTACGTTGGACCAGCCAGATAGGGAAGTCGAATGGAAATGTTGGGAGATGGTCGTCACAACCTGTCATTCTGGGCAGACCGAGAAGCAAGTCAAGAAACGTGGCCTCGTCATAAAATCAGGACCTGTCACCAAGTTGATTGCAGACCTCAAAGCAGAACTGGGGCCATTTGCAGAGCACCTCTTCTTCAAGGAATGGCAACATGTCCAAGAGGGTCAACTCCGGATGAAACTGGGTGCAGAAGAGGTGCTTGGGATCTACGACTTTGCGGAGAATTACAAGTGTGGGTATCAGCGAGAAGTACAGAGTGCTTACTACTCCCATGACTCAGCAACGGTACATCCGATCGTTGCGTACTACAGATGCAGCGATTGCGGTGAACTTCGCACAGAGAGCTGCGTCATGATCAGCGATGACCTGAATCATGACTACCATCTGGTGAACGCTTTCCAGAAAGTCATCACGGAACATCTCCAGACCACTAGAGGGATGACGATCAAGAGGTTCTTCCGCTACTCTGATGGCTGCAGTAGCCAATACAAGAGCAAAGGGCCCATCTCAGATGTCAGCTACGGTCCAGAAGACTATGGGTATGTCATCCACCATAACTACTCTGGGACGAGGCACGGTAAAGGAGCAAGTGATGGCGAGAGTGGAGTAGTGAAAAGACTCGCCTCCGATGCGGTTAAAGCCGGGACAGCGATAGTCAACAACCCTCTGTCCCTGTTCCACTACCTGTCCCAGCATGCAACAAAGGAAGCCCCAGAAGGACATTGCTGTTCACCATTCCGTAGAAGTGTGTTCTACATTCCCTTCGCGGATGTCAGACGAGACCGCCCAGGCCGAGCAATCAAGACTGTAGCAGGGACCAGACGGCTACACAGCATACGGAGTGTGAAGGGCGGAGTCGTCGAGACACGGAACATCTCTTGCTTCTGCGATCCTTGCCTTCAACACACTGGAGCATGCCAGCAGGAACTGTATGTTCATCCTTGGAAAGAGGTGCACCTGGGATCGATGCAAGGTAAGGTTCATACTTTTATGGCATAGGGCCCTGGAATTGGGATTAATATGTCACCAATTCAAAGGTTGCGAAAATTGAATACTGTCGTGATGCTTGGATATGTCCAGTGTCCTTGAGCAAGGCACTTCTTTGCAGCAGCTCCGATCCACCAAGGTTGCTGATTCTCATCCTGTGTTGGTCCTGCATGTTCTGGTAATCCAGTTATAATAATGATAATAATGATGATAGTATGTATGTTTAGTTCATGTTATCATGATCAATGGTTATAGTTGATTCAAAGGTTGTGAGATTAAATACTGCTAAGATGCTAGAGTGTGTCCAGTGTCCAAAAGCAGAACACTTCTCTGCAGCAGCTCCGATCAACGATGCTGATTGATGTCCTGAGTTTGTCTTGCATGTTCCAGTTATAATGACACTAATAAAGTGAGTGTTCAGTTGTTGTTATTGTTGGTTATAATCGACAGATAATTCATATTCACAGCACTTAACAATACTTACCGACATGTGACTTCTTATTTGCATATTCGACCCGATTGCTATTATAAACGGAACCTTTGACCTATGTAGCACCCCAGTAGTACCCAATGCCGCCCACCTGAGTCGAGAAGTAGGAATTGGCAACCCATAATTTCGATTTCCGTCAAAACATACGCAGCATTCATTTTTATCACAGCTGCTGCTCCAGTCTCAACCAGATACAGTAGGAACTCACAGGATGCACATGTTTTCGACAAATGATAATATTTTCACAGCTGATACTGAGGCCCAGTGTGATGCCACTGTTTTCAGCAAGACTCTTCAATTGCCAAACTTTGATGACTTGTGATATTTCCTACACAGCTGAGGTCTCTCGTGGTGCTGGCATCTCAACTGACAACGACGGAGCATCCACTGGGACAGGTGATGACACATCTGCCCAACCTGACGACTTGCTGGCCCAGCCGGATGTCGGCCTGCATCCTCGTCCTCAGAAGGAATGCAACCCTCCAAACCAGCCTGACGACCACATGATCACCAAGCCTGACAAAGCTGTGCCCACCAATCCCGATGTCTCCTGCCCTGAGGATGTGGATCAGACTCCTGCAGCAACTGGCTCCAACCAAATCCCACAAGGTGTGTTATGAGAAAACTGCTTACTGATAGATCTATGCATTGAACTTGATTGAAGCAATATCTTCCCTCCCCATCAAACATTTCTGTTGGTAGGAGTAATGATAATATGTGCTTACAAAGGATCACATAGTTCAGAGCACCTGTCTTGCAGCCAGGGAGGCTAGGGTTCGATACAAGGCCAGGTCAGATGAACAATGGAAGCAACTGTCTTGTACCTTCTGCTTAACATGAAGCTAAATATGGTATTACCAGTGATTATCAAGGGGGAAAAAGCTGTTGATGGCACTCTGGTTGAACCAATAAGTTCAAACTATTACTTGAAAATTCATTTCACACATGCTAAAAATCCATGATTCCAAATGTTGTTGTCTTCCAGATGGTGCAGCTACGACTCACGTTCCAACAGACATAGCTGTGGGAGAATATGTTGCAGTACAGTTTTCTCAGAAGAAACGAAAGGGCCCAACCCCTTGTACAGCAGTGGTCTACATGGCAATTGTAAGTACCATAGTGCACTTATAAACGTCTGCAACCACTTTTACAAAGTGTTCAGCTCAATGATCTTAGCGCTAACAGACATTTCCCAAGCGCAAGACGTGAAATCTGTGTCGAGTCACACTTGAAAAAATGGTTCCTCTTGTCGTTTTGCTTGGTGCTCATCATTCAAAGATTGTAGCAGGGGAGAATTACTGGTGGGTTGGCCAAATGCTATCAGTAAAAACTGCAGTAATCTCCCAAACTCCATAGTTTACATATCGCCTTGTTCTGTGTTCTTGGTGAAGGTTTGCAGCTGAAGGAGTGTCTGCACCATAGCATGCTGATCCATGCATGTTCTGGGCCTTCACAGTTCACATCCTCTGTTCGGAGTAGTATCCTATATAAACACCTCGGATAGAAAAAAAACCCCTTATAAATGCTTGATTGAAGAGAGATTGATCTGAAAAATAATAATTATATTTGTGATTCATATAGCGCTCCATACCGTGGACATATCATCATTGCTGTCTTGTCACCAACATGAGTCTGACTTTATATGGTGATAGGCTCGGACGATTCATACAGCCATGGATCCTGAGAAAAAAATGGATTACCCTTGCCCCATGGATGAAATAGGTACAGTATCTTCATACTAACAATGAATTTTCATTCTACAGCTGCCGGACGAATTGGAAGATCGGACACAAACTCTTATTTCCTCCATGGGAACAATACTACATAGCTTGCTTCATACTCTTCTTTAATACAGGTGCTCGAGAAAGAGGAAGACCATTTCGAGCTGAAGTTCATGCGGAAGGTCGACAACGATGCTGGCTGCTACTACATCTTTCCTGAGAAGGAGCGTCCGTTCACCCACCCAAGAAGGGACATCCTCTGCAGAGTCAAGGCTCCAGAACTCCGGAACCATCGTTCTGGAAATCAATATGTGTTCATAAAGGAGGATATGCTTCAAGTGCAACGATCGGCACATGGCAATATCTGTCTGAAATAGTGTGATCAATGCCCATACCATCACTCCATCAGGTCTGCATCATGTTTGGGACAGATAAATGTTCGTAGGGGCTCAGTGGTCCAAATCAGAGGAACTGAACTATTTTATGGGAACAAGTGCGTGTTCCCTGTTGTTTTTGACATGCCATACACGAATGATGGTTTGAGAAACGTTCAAGAAAGCTGAACAATTGATAACACGGTTCCAAGACTGTTCAGATTTATATTGTTTTTGCTGAATTGCACACTCAACTGTTGTTTAATAGACATTTTGAAGAGTGTACCTTTTGTAGCCTTTTGTAGCCATCTATCAAAATGAGGCTTTTTCATAATTTGCATTATATATATCAAGTTTTTTTGTCCCTTTTCACACTGGGAACAAAGACCTAAAGTGCAGGAGAGTAATTATTCCTCTCATGAGCCTCACAAAAGATTGATGCAGAGGTATTACAATGTGAAATTTGCATCATAGGGTCTTGTCATATTCTGCAAATGGTCAGTCCGACTCCAAGACGAATTCTGAGGTGGGTTGATTTTGTGGACAGTTGAAACAGTGACCAGGGTTGTGTCTGTGAATGTGGTCAACAATTTCACCTCTCCCACTGGACATTGGCCCTCCCCCAAGTTAATATGCAGGTCTTTGTACGGGCCTGATCCGGATCCACATACATCAAACTGAAAGAGAAAAATAATAGGGAATTAAATATTGTTTGATATTGACTGTTTTTTTTTTTTTGCAGTATATCAAGTTTGATGTCCCTTTCTACACAGGGAGAACAACCTGAAGTGAAGGAGAGTAGTTATTCCTCTCATGAGCCATAGTCTCATAGTCTTTCATTATGTGTATGGCAGTCTGCTACAAACGCAGTTACATTTGCCAGCTCGTGTGAGCCACACGCAGAAGAGACAACAAATTCATGTCCCTTTACACGGGGAACACAAATTCAATGTTGTGTAATCCACGTCAACCTTTTTAATGACAATTCATGTTCCTGCAGTTTAAACAATTGTTGTTATCTTGTTTCTACAAATGGAGGGAGCAGAATGAGTAATATGCAGTATATCATGATATTCAAAGTTGTCTGTGTGAAGGTGACATGACAATTTTATGTCCCTTTACACGGGGAACAATGTGATACAGTATTCAGAGATATAGACTAGCATACTATGTATTGTTATCCTGTTAGTTACCAGTATAGAAAAGGTAGCGAGAGATATGACGAGCCTGGCATGGACATGTATGACAGACATTAACTTGTTCCTGGTCCCCGTGTAAAGAGGACACAAATGTTTTATGTCCCTTTTACACGGGGACCGAGGATCAACATAGACATGATGGAATTGTCACTGAACATCTCCTATTGCTCTAATTTGTGATAAACTGGTAGTTATAAGCATTGTGAGAGCAGTTCCTCACATGAAAATGAACCTTAAAGGTAGATATCACATATGTAGACTTGTTCGAGTTCCCCGTGTAAAGGGGACATGAAAAAAATCATGTCCCTTTTACACGGGGACGAAGGAACAACACTGAGCATTGGAGAACTGTCACTGAACATGTACTATTGCTTTCATTTGTGATGGACTGGTAGTTATAAGCATTGTGAGAGCGGTTCCCTAGATGAAAATGAACTTTGAGGTTAGATATCACATATAATGACTTGTACGAGTTCCCCGTGTAAAGGGGACATTATATTTTCATGTCCCTCTTTACACGGGGACCAATATACAATGGTAAAGGAGTACAAAATTGTCACCGGGTATCTATTATTGCTTGTATCAGTAATGGAACATAGTGCCAGATGCAAATGATAGTAGGTACCCTCATCAGGAAACCAGTGTACCTAATCATATCCCACTTGGACCTTGCTGAGTTCCCCGTGTAAAGAGGACATGAAATTGGTCATGTCCCTTTTACACGGGGAACTTTTCGTCCAGATTCGTTGTTTAGCATCCACTTCGTCACTCATTATATATTATAGTATGAATTTTCTCAGAGTAGTTCCCACCTCCCAACACAACAATTTTAACCTGGTTTACTGCTTGGTATGTCCTATTTGGATCAAACTAAGTAAAATAACTCCACAATGATGCAAAATGTTGCAAATGTTCAGTGCAGTTCGCTACAAATGATGTTAATTTTATTGTTTCCTTCCAAGTTAACCATATTTTTTTGTTCTTATGTGATACAAGGGATGAGAGTGGTGTAATAAATTAGTGTAAACTCCAGTCTATGTCTGTCACTCATAACATTATTCTATATGAAGTGTAAAATCATGTCCCCATTTACACGGGGAACTTGGGCGAGGTCTGTGGTAATGGAATATGGTCCCAATTCAAGGAATGACAACATTTTGAAGAAATTCCACTTGTTACTAACAGAAGACAATATATACCAACATCAGTGATCCCTATTGAAGAGAAAGAACCTTTTTGAAATTTGGGTACCCATGTCACAGGTTGGTACCCATATAAATGGAATAAGCCATATAAGTGGTCTAATAGAGCCTGCGAAAGGCCCACGATAGTGAGCAGTCTGTATCAGTATCTATCAAAATTGTCGAAGTTTTTCAAAAAAATCGGGTTCATATCTGATAATAGATACCTGCATGGTACCAGAAGGGGCACTCAAGTATGCCCACAGTTGTGCGATGGAATTTTTACCCAATTGGGCTTTGATACCAGCTTAAATCATTGACTTTGACCTCAACTCATCTCAAACATGGAGATTGGAATTAGATTTGACCATCACAGGAAATTTAGCAGATGTGACACATTGCTACATCCTACAAGTGTAGATGTCAGTACAGTAGAGGAGCTATCAGGAGTGATTGAAGTCCTGAAGTGAGGTAGAAAAGCATACACAAGTACAGATGGTTTTCTAAACTATTGGAGTGTGTTTGAAACACAGTTCATCCACTGCTGAGTATCGCCACAAGCAATTTTGGCTTGTGGATGGTGCTCCACAAGCCATATCTTGCTTGAGAGATTGTCTCCATGAATTGATGCACTGGTAAGGCATATTGTCAGAACCCTACCCTGCAGTTTCTGTCGTGAGGGGACCTGGTGGCCTAGTGGAAGCGCATGCGCCTCTCGATTTACGGGTTGTGGGTTCGAGTCATGATTGACTATGCCTACACCAGTTCTCCCAGCTGAAAATGGGTACTTGCTTCGGCTATAACTTATCCAGCGATGGACTGACATTCCGTCCTGAGGGAGTAGTATATGAATAATGGATGTTCATATGTTCAATAGTACAAATATTTTCATGAGTTGGAAGATTGAACGTTCCATTCAACGAGGTGAAGCCGAGTTGAATGGAACGTTCAATCTTCCAACAGATGAAAATATTCGTACTATTGAACAAATGAAAAATCATTCAATATTTGTTCTGTATAACAAGTAGGTAGATATTGGTTATTTTCTTTGTCGTTTGGTTGGAGTATAATAGAGGATATGATCAAATATAGCGGTACTTACGGCAGTGTGCAATAGTATGGATCGAATAGTACCAACAATGCACGGTTGATGATGTAGGTGTTGCATAGTATATTCATTGAATGGCGTGTGCCCAACAGTCCTCTAATTAAATGAGGCGGATTCAATGAGGTGTTATATATATTATACTCTATTTCAATCACGTCATGGAAACCGGATATAAGCACCAGCCCAATGATCCAATAGGCTCGGGAATAAGAACCATTCTCCAAAAGGAACTAACCCTACTCTGTGGTTTCATTGCCGAGCTCCAACCACTCAAGATGCTGCTAGTAGGTGACATTTTTCAAGTCTATGGTATAACCCTGCTTGGAATAAAACTCCTGACTTGCAAGATGGATGCTCCAACCACTTGACCACACAGTTGGTATAATCAAATTACCCGACTGATTTGTATGGTGGGCCAAATGGGCAGAAAATTGCAGTCGCACCAATCACACCAATTGTCGATCACATCAATCGTCGCTCACACTAATCATCGATCACACCAATTGTCCATCACACCGATTTTCGCTTAAACCAATCGTCAATCACACAAATCGTCGACAATAGCACTCGATCACAGCACTCAGTCGGACCAATACTCGATCGGACCAATACTCGATCGCACCAAGTACTGCGATAGGACCAAGTGCTGCAATTGAGTGCTGCGCTTGACGATTGGTGTGATCGACGATTGGTGTGATTGACGATTGATGTGATCAACGATTGGTGTGATTGAAGATTAGTGTGATCAACCATTTGTGTGATTGGTCAGACTGCGAATTTTTGCCCATTTGGCACTCCGTAGAGTAACTGAAATGTCATTGTACCGCCATACCTATTTTACTGTGCTACTTCATTGAAGACTTTGGACAATCTTTGAAACTCTACTTTTCAAACTCAGATTATGGGCTTTAATTCTAAAAAATGTCGCAGAATTATTTACAAGGAATCTTGATGCAAATGTTCATGTTTTTACAGGATAAAAGATCTTTTGGATCTAGGGGTGACCTCCCTCCATTCAGAGAAACCATAGAGATTTCACTGATGAAGGGCGGCTTTGGGCAGGGTCTGGGTTTCAACATCATCGATGGAAGGGACTACAACCGTAGCAGCGGAGGGATATTTGTCAGGTCGATATTCCCCGGAGGTCCTGCTGCATCCGACGGTCGACTAAAGGAAGGTGGGTGTTCGTGTGTGCTGGATGATTCATGGATGGATTTCAAATATTACTTATCAAAACAACCTTGAAATGTGGCCCAATGCATTTATTTTAGCACTGATAAAAGGTAAGTGATGTTCACCGAAAAGGGTCATCTGTTCTACTAGATTATGACAACTCCCTCCTCTTTGGCTTAATCCTGCATCTGCGATCCATAGACTACAGAGACTTCAAAACACTCCTGCCAGAATAGTCTCCAAATCGCCCAGATTTGCACATATCACACCCATCCTCAAATCTCAACCCTGGCTTCCAGTTAAGTATTGAATATGCTACAAACTTTTCTGCCTCACTTCCTACACCATCATGTGTGAGACACAAGGTTTATATGTACAACACTCTACACTAAAGATCTCCTACCCAACCGTCTTGACCTTGATATCAACACCAGTACCCACTACAAACTCCCATCTCTCACACATCAACCTATTGAGATTGTGTCTTTTCTCGCAGTGGACCCTCACTTCGGAACCAGTTACCAGCTCTTTGGTTATTGCAATCGCTGCAAACCTTTAAGAAACAATTGAAAACTTTCCTTAATAATTTTTTTTTTATTCACCAATAGCCATAGTAATGTCAGCAGTACTGCCTAAATCTTGTATACATTTGTGTGTAGGTCTTTTTAAAAGAAAAATTAAAAGACTAATGACAGACTCTCATTTTTGCCCACGACCCCCAGCCCCCTCCCATCCCGCTTTTCACACGTCACATGCCTGTTGTCAATGTGGAACAGTGTAATTTCCAAAAGATTACTG
>JAODUJ010000008.1:16727-31168 GCA_027564615.1 Psolus chitonoides | reverse complement strand
AGGTGCGCATGGGCTAGTTGTCTATGAGGAGGGGAATTTGTTGCCCATGTAGCATGTGCTCCATTCATTCTCATACACCACAAGACTGATGGAGGCCCCGAGGTGGTCTACTGGAGCGGTTCGACGCGTTTTACGTCACATAGCAATCATAGCTATTCTCTAGATTGACACGCCGCGGCGGAAATCAGTACAAGTGATCAACTAACTTAATGAAACCCTCTGTCGGTTCACAACCTATTACAATTAATGTGATACATCTAGTCTAGAAATAGTGTCGATTAAATCGATTTTCGAAGTCTTCTAGGCGGTTACGAAACGGTATAGACCTTGTAGCGTATCCTAGCTTCACTGCACTGTTACATAGCAGCGTAGGTTCTACGTAGACATGTTAGGCCTAGCCTGTACAATTCAGTTATACTTGTATAGTTATGGGCGGACCCAAAAAACTATGCGAATAGGCCACGTAAAAGTTGAGCCACTAGTTTCCGTTCGGTATATCGTATGAGTACGCAGGCGCGCACGTTGGCTCAGGCGACGTCAAATCGGCTCCCGGCGCCGGACGGCAAATCGAACGCACCTATTTTTCGCCCACGCGTCTTTTCTGAAAGATTGAGCTAGTTTAGCTAGGTTCTCTTGTAAATGTTGCAATTCAATTAGGATACCTTGTTATTGTGGTTAGACGTCTCTAAATGGAGACGCGTTTCCAAAATGAATTACCCTGACTAAATAGGGCGAAGCTTATTTTGAACGTCTCCGAATAGAATCTAGGGCCTCGGTTTGAGTTTCGAAGCTATTTACAAACAAGAATGGACGTGAGAGTGATATTAATCACAATCGAGGTGGTAAATCAACATAAACCTACGATATTGTTGTACAATAAGCGCATAATTTCTTCATTTAATAGTTATTCGAATGATTTACTCACAAGTTTTCGATGGAACTATGCGTATGGAAAACTAGCCTAGTGTTATTAGCAGTGCAATTTCCTAACGTGATAAGTCAACGAGGATTTTGAGATGCTAGATAACTATGCAGTACGCATGCTTATACACGTAGTAAAAATGAATAATTAGTAGTATTTGGATTTATAATGAGCGAAATCCCAATCAAAAATGACAATACACTGTGATCGTATACGAGCACCGTCTGCTGTGGCAGTCTAGCTGGTGGTGGAGCAGGGCACAGTGAGCCATGCCTATGGACACAACGTCGAGGCCGACTCTGAACGTGACCGAACTCACAATTCTTAGATCCGGGGTCTGGATCTTTAACCATTCGAAGTATAATGCTAATAACCATGGAATAGGGATATTCTCTATGCAAATATGGATGCTGTCGCGCATGCGCATTGAGATGGAGAATATCCCTATTGGAAAAGGGAGGAGGTCGACACAGTAATAGCCCATATACTTAACAAGTGTTCACAACTTGGCGCTACGTTACGTGGTTTGTGTACGTCAACAGTCGTTACTCACTGCATTGAACTACACAGTAAACGGTAACGAATGGGTGTTATTTCTCATATTTCACTTTGAAGAAATATATTTAAAAAAAATGACGATCATATGTTGAATTATAACTCTCTGCCCTATTTCTGAGGTTTTGTGCATCCAATAGCTGTGCAAAATATATTTCTATCTATTTGTACTAATCGTTCGTACGTTTTTACACTGTTGATGTTACACACTAATCCTTTCTGCCGTACAGCCTATACAAAATTGAATTATAACTCTCTGCCCTATCTCTGAGGTAGTGTGGATCTAAAAGCTGCACAAAATATAAGTATTTTATCTATTTGGATAAATTTGTCGTACGTTTCTACACTGTTGATGGTACACACTAAGCCTCTCTGCCCTACAAACTATACACAATTGTGTAACGATAATGTTTAGGATAGCTTCAGTCAAAGATTATGGTATTTATAAAGATGCGACGGCTCGCCGAAAAAGTGTAACGCGTGTGAAGACGCACTAGGCGATATTATGGGATATTATCTGCGTGACTAAATGATTGTTTACACAACATGATGTAGTTAAATAATAAAGGCAAGTCACGCAGGCATCATTTTGAGAGGGCGCACTAATACCTGATAGTGCCCATGTGCAGAAGGAAAGGTGCACTGCGTAACTAGCAAATTATTCTGCTATACATTAGATCTGTATATGCGTACTGTTACGCAGACAAACATGATGATCCCCATGGACGACGCGCTCGTCACTAAAGCGTTACATAGCAATACACACTAAGGTATGTGACGTATCGAGACTTTCCGTAGCGTCTTGGATTCAGTGACGTCATTCTCTCTTTCAAATTCTATGCTAATACTCTATGCACTAATATAATCAAATTGTAAACTTCAATTGTAGCTTTACATATCTGTGGGTTGCAAGTGTTGTACTCTGTCGAAAAGTATCTCGATAGTATCTCAAGAGCAGCAGTGCTGGACATGGGCGTCCGCAGAAGAAACAAAATCCAGGGGAAGCAAGTTTCCGAGGTGGCTTCACACCCTTGAAGGTATGGCCGGCAAAGCCTGACACCACGATTGCCGAAGGCGAGAAGCCCGTTACGGGGGGTATGGGGGTCCTCCCCCGATTTAGATGGTAGATGGCTTCTGTGGCCTTTTTAGAGTGTTTTCAGTGTCAGAATGAGGTCCAGAATGTTTAAATGCTAAGAAAAATGTATGGTCTGTTATGATTACTGTGATGCATTGAACATAACAAGAGAACTGGTTGGTCACTTTGGTGAAATGTTTAATGTGATAGCATTTTCTTTAATTTTTAATATTCCGGGTGGGGGGGGTAATTGCCCCTCCTGGCCCTGCCTGCGGACGCCCATGGTGCTGGATGTTTGGCCAAAACAGCAAAAACAAGAATAAGTTCCGTCCTCGACGAAGATTGGAAGCTAAGCAATGTTTACATTTACGCCAATGGCTATCACATACATTTCTCCGACGAGTTCATGTTTGTGTTACCACATTTCTCAGGGATCAGTAGACTGGGATGATTGAATTTGAACGTCTGCGTGGTCGGTGGTATATTTATAGATAATGAAACATCTTCAGTAATTAACCTAAAAGGTGAGGCAGTAGTGAACCGAAAATATACAAGACAGATCAGTCAATAACGATAATAGCATATGTGGTTATAAAGTGCGGTAAATTGTTTTGTTCTTTGATAGTCTGATATATTCGAATATTTGACCATTTGTCTAGTTATCTGAATTAAATATAGAAAATTAGTTATCACTTTATTATTCCTAAAAAGTACGTACGTTTAACAAATTGTAAACATTCAGTTTACATGACGAAATTTAGATGATACTATTATATACTTTTAAAGCTTATTTTGGTTGCATTGTATTCTTAAAATACTCACTATGAATACATGATACATGGTCCTTATTTTTTTGAGAATTCAACGCAGAAACAATGTCGCGTTAGATAATGCTTGTTTCATTTTTTAAAGACATGTTATAACAGAAGAAAAGTATATTCATCAAGAGGTATTAGCCGTTGTTATAACTATAACCCCGCGAGTCGAAACATTTCTGTTTTGTTGAAACAAAAGTATAATTACAACCAACCTGTACTGAGGGTTTTAATATAGTGTTGTTAAAGACGGAAACTGATAATCGTATAGGCCTATCATACATATTGTCTTTCTGTTTAGTTTGTCAATTTGTAATCCCTCTAAAGACTCTCATGACGGGTTGTAAATAACTATGAGCCTGTAAGTACAAACCAAACATTTGAAGCCGTAAATCATCATGTATTAGTTCGGGTCGTTTACCGGAAGAAAAACTAATAATGACATTTGTCAAGTCACATATCATCAATATCGCTATTCTTGTCAATTTCTAATCTCTCTAAACAGCTAACGACACTCTAAAGGGGTGATGGCTATGGTAAATAACTATACCATAGAGGCCATTCATAAAGTGATGTTAAATATGTTTAATTGGCTTCTCTATGTAGGACAGATATTAGTGTAGGTTTTTTTAGTGCAAAAAATAAGACTAGTAACATTTGTCAAATCTCACATCATAAATATTGCTCTTCCTTTAGGTTTGTCAATTTCTAATCTCTCTAAAGACTCCATATAGTAAACTCTCCTATCAGCGGCCGACAGTAAACTTCCCTAGTAGCGTGAGGCCAATCTTGACTTCTCCAACATTCATGTTTTAATAGAATCCGCAATTGAGTTAAATCACACCGTATCGAATTTGATTAATTCCGTTCATCTCATGGGAGAATCTTTTTCCTCAAATGAAAAAAGTTAAAAGGATGTATTCGGCAATTTTTTTATCGCTGAACCCCAAGAGGGGCTCGCTTGTGAATCGTTCAATGTTGTCTGATAAAGTTTGGGTCTTATTTCTGGAATCGAAAGTCTCCAATCAAGGTAAGTAAGCCTTGGTTGATATGATTAAAACATTTTATTAATGCCTCGAGTTTACGATTTTAGGTATGAACAAACCCCTCCAGTCAGGGCCTCTTTTAGGCAATGGACTGCGCTCCAAAATTGGTGCGCTGTGGAAAAGACTTAGTGCCCAGTGATTTGATTTTGAGGGCACTGGGCATCACAGTTGGGTTGAATCTAAATTACTTTTGTGTCATTGATGCCCATGTCCAGCTGAAGGGGCTTAAATGTGCTGCTTATAACACAAAGATCGGACATAACAACCTTTTTTGCGCGAGTGGCCCCATGCTTATATTCTCAATGGCGATAATTTTTCTTTAGCAGACGGCATTGTTTCCCGTTGTCAATCAAACACAACAGCTACATACATTGCAGGACAACTTTTTTACATGTTGGCGAGGGGGTTTCCATTGCCTAAGAGACTATTTCGTGCCCATTGAAAAGTTCTTAAAAGAGGCTCTGCAGTTGAATAATTATATACATACTTTCATGTAGATAACGTGGGTGTTCAGGGAATGTTTGAAAAAAGAGTAACAATAGGCCTATAGCGTGATTATCTTACCTAAAAAGCAGCACACAATTCTATGTTTAATTCCCAGGATGTTTAAGGAAAGGGCACATTTTGACCGTACATTTGTGATCTCAGCAATTACCGATAAACTTTAATATGAAGTAATGCAAAATTCAACTCTTCATAGTCCCTTTTCTCGACAGTTGTCAGAACGTGAACCACGGTCATTCACAGGTAAATGCTGCAAAGGTTAAATTGGTCACAGACATTGTCATTAACATTGACCCTTTAACGTCAGATGAAGTCAATGATTATATTTTTCGAATTATTGGTGGGACATAGGCCCAACCCGTTCTGGGGCCCTTGTATATTCGAAATAAAGTTCCACGTAGCCTATACTCCTGACAGGAAAAAGAAGCATCCTGAGATCTTCCGATTATTTCAAGTGGTATCCATACGAAGGTACATATAGGCTATGTACGTTGATACCATGGAATTAAATATTAACTCCATGTTGATACCTACCGTATGGGCTAATCTATTTATTAGTAATCTAACTTTTGTGCCGAGTATCCAATATTGTTTACTTCAACATTCACTGTGCACGTATGGAGAAATTGTAACTAGGATGATACATTTGCAAGCATTTTTTCACGCCAGATGTTAGTTTACGGCTTATTGCTGAGAAAAAAACTAACAACCTGTGACGTCTACCACCAAACCTTAGAATGATATTTTTACAGGTTTTCCTCGTTTTTTAAACTCTTTACCTTTTGGTTCAATATCTTACAAGAGCGACCTAAATCTATATATGTCGTGCTTTCCCTCAACTGTCCTCAATTTCAGAATTGCAGCCTTTCAATGTAAACGTTTGCAACACTTTCAAACCAAAGTAGGTAAATGCAGTGAACGTGACATCCTAACCATTCCGAGTCGTTAGATATATTTAGATGGGACACATTAAGTCCAGCGTCTTATATACTAAAAGCATAGGTCCAGTACTGGGGATATGCAGTGTATAATCTCTGTAGCCTGCTGGAATATTCTGTATTGTAGCCTACATCTGTATTTATTCGCTGCTTCCTAACACAAAAGTGTTGTGGTATGTTATGTTACTAGTGTCTATGTTATATATTGGATAGAACAATTTGTTTCTAAAGGTCACTTCATGTAAATTCGGGATATGCTTTCTCTCATATTCACCTATTGCCCGGCTCTCCTTTGCTGCCTTCAGTAGACGATGGCGTGAGCCTGTCGTCTATTATCGGGACGGCGTACCACGCATGAAGCTTTAGTTGGATTGAGTGGAAGGGAGGGAAGTTTTGGGTTTCTTGCTTTACTGGGTGGTATTTGTATATCGTCGGTATGCTGGTAGCGTCTTGTTCGCGTATTTAGGATTTGTTCTAGGGTTAGTTTGTAGTAGAGTTGTTGTTTTGGCCGTTGGCCCGTGTCCGTTTCTCGTCACGTAAAAAGCACCTATTTCTGTACGAAAAATGTCATCAAAATATTTGATTTTGGCTTGAATTTGTGTATATTGATCTGGGAAGGGATTCGTATGATCTTATCTATTCGTTTTAGAAGGACATCGGAAGGGATTCGTATGATCTTATCTATTCGTTTTAGAAGGACATCGGTGTCCTCAACCCCTGAAAAAAGCCAAATATTCTGCACAGTAGCGTACTGCCAACTAATTATCCAGAAACATGTTAATTCACGACCATCATGGAGATATTATACATTAACCTATACGTCAACCGATAAAAAAAAACGTTGCATAAAACGGTTTAATCATGGCAATCTTGGTCAGTCATTTGTCATGGGGTGGGGGCAAAGTGTCTTGTTTCCCTGTGAACACCAGTTCGACCAACGGGTTGTCTCTTTCTCTTTCTCCTCTACTCCTCTCCCTTTCTTCTCTCTCCTTTCCCTTCCTCCTCCCCCTCCTCTCCGCTCTCTTCCCCTTTCTTTTCTCCTCCTCTTCATTTCTTTCCCGTTCCCCTTCTCTTTCCCTTCACTTCGTCGTTTTAGCCCGGTAGTTTTAGCTGGCCATCCCAGTCAAACCCGTTAAAAACCGTCAGGAGGAACTCTGCCCCCCCCCCCCTCCCCCTGCCAGAAGCGCTTCTGATCGCGGTACCATCGTGGATATATTACACACTAACGTGTATATTAACTGATAGCTAAACGTTGCCTAAAAACAGTTTTGCCATGGCCATCTTTTTACCATCATGGAGATACACACTAACGTGGGCCTATACGTTGCCTAAAAAGGTTTGATCGTGAACATTTTAGTAACACCATGGAGATACTCAGTACACATTTACGTAATGTCGACTAATTACCGAATATAACATAAAAAAATGTTTAATCACGACCACCCTGGTACTGTCCTGGAGATACTACACATTAGCGTATACATCAACTTATAACTGAACGTTGCCTAAAAACGGTTTTGTCATGGCCATCTTGTTACCATCGTGGAGACTAAACACCTGCGTATATATCAACAAATAACCACTCAATTCAATTGAAAGTGCATACTATTTTCAAGCAAATTGGTAACAGATATTGAAAGAACACTCCAATAAAGATTAGTAATGAGTTATTGATCCAAATTAATACTATAAGAAATGCAATTACAAATCGCATGATACCTTTTGATACGATTACGTGCAGTACCACTTTTTGAACAAATATATTTTTCGACCTCTTAAAATGACTTTTAGTTTGTTATAAAAACTAAGATGATCTGGTCTGCAAATTTTCAACCGACAACTGGAAAGATAATGTTAACAATGAAGAATAATAAAGTTCATAGGATGGTCGGCAATCAATTTATATCCAAAAAAGGAATCTTTCTTCGAAAAAATCAATTGTCTCTCAAAAAGGTACTGTTCTGTGTCTAAAAGAAAAAAAGATGTGAATGGGCAGCTCCAAAATGAATGATCCAAATTTTCAACATTTGCATGCGTTACAAAAAATACACAGGGCTGTCGATTTTCTTCATCAAGTATAAAAGTTTACCCGTACCTAAAATTCTACGGAGAAAACGGAACAACCTAAAAACGGTTTAATCAGGAGAATCCTGGTACTGGCACTGTCCTGGAGTATACATCAACTCATTCCTAAACGTTGCCTCAAAACGGTTTTATCATGGCCATCTTGATACCATCATGGAAATACTACACACTAACCTATACATCAACAGATAACCAAACGTTGCCTAAAAACACTTTAATCTTGACAATCTTTATACCACTATGGAAATACTACACACTAACGTATACATCAATTGATAACCAAACGTTGCCTAACAACGGTTTAATCTTGACAATTTTGGTACCGTCATGGAGATATTACACACTAAAGAGGAATTAAAGTCCGAACATTTGAAAATGAAATAATACTATTAAATGAGAGGCTAACATGACCGCTAACATGTGGTGAACATCTTCACCAAATATCATCCAAAAATATTCTCTATTTTTCGAGATTCAAATAAAATTAATATTAATTTGATTTTTGCATGATACACCTTAGTAATTCAACACAATAAGTGTACATCGGTATATGCACTCATGGGAATTACAGATAAAGAAAACAAAGAAATGCATTAAATTCCTGCCACCAGGGGTTGTGTGACTTCATATTTCGACTTATACTCAAACATGTTTGTAGTAATATCTGAGGCATGAATGGCAGCGCCCTTCTCTGAGTTTCAAACACGTATAACTTGGGAAGGAAACACTATTTTTGGATACAATTTTGGGAAGATGTTTCTTATACACTTCTGCTTTATATTTCATAATAAAATCTTCAGGGTTCAATTCTCCTTTCAGGTACAGGCCTACGTCAACTGATATTCTAAACGTTGCCTAACACAGTTTTCATTGTCCATATTGGTACTGTCATGGATATACTACACACTAACGTGTACGTCAACTGATCACCAAAGGTTGCCTAAAAATGGTTCGAATATGACCCTCTTGGTAGGCCTACTGTCATGGAAATACGGTACCACACAGTTCGTATTGTCAAACAATTACCAATTATTGTGCTTCAAAATAATGTTCAACCCAGATTGGGGTTTCTAAGATTTGTCGCGGCAGTATTCAGTTGGATTTCGGGATTTGTTGAAATTAACCAGTCATATAAAAAAGTAGAATTCTCCTTCGTGATGACACCAACTACCAATAAAAACGAATGTTACCTCATAATAGCAACAATACACAGCAACGTTTCTTTATTTCCTTATATGGTTACCTAGTTATTTCAACTTTTATGTAGTTTGCTATCACCCAATCAAGTTCCGTTACTGTTAGTTTCAAAATCCGCCACTTTGGCAAATGCTTCACCTTGAGGTAGTGAAACAACCCTAGATCACGCCATAAAACTCACTTCACGTAACAAATTGTATTAATATCCCAATTAAAGGTCTGCCATGTCTTGCTTTGAATATCAGAAATATCTAAATGGATCGCCGATTTCAAGTGACTAAGATTACCCCAAATAAAACATAAAAATAAAATCTACAACATCCACTCAAATACTATCTGTCGATTCCAATTAGACTAGTATGACAGCGCCTTTCTTCGTAAGATGTCCCCGAGTGTCTGGTTGGTATTACTCGTTTAGTTCGTATGGATGGACGCGTAAAATGAAGATAAACAACGCAGTTAATCGAATGTAACCGGTGAAGGACTTTATCTATCTACTTTTAGGTAAACAAAGTTTTCTCTGGCCTTAGCTTCTTTCTTTTAGTATTTTTTCTGGTTGGGTTGAAAGAGCTTGCAGAGAAGAATGTAAATCCGTTTGCACTTTCATGGCTACATATAAGTGTTACATAAATGGTAAATCCTTTTCCCTGTAGCTCATTAATTAAGACGTTAAATGTGCATATGCAGTCATTGAGCTTGTAATAACGGATGGTATTGCATTGTCCACCCGCCCTTCTTCGTACGATGTGTCTATTTGGTTGGTATTATTCGTTTATGTCGTATGAACGGACCCATACAACGAAAATAAACAACGCAGCTAATCTAATGTAACCGGTGATGGACTTTATCTATCTGTTTTTAGGTAAGCAAAGTTTCCGCTGGCCTTTAGCTGTTTTTCTTTTAGTATTTCTTTCTGGTCGGGTTGAAAGAGCTTGCAGAGGAGGATGCAAATCCGTTTGCACTTTAATTTCATGGCTATACGAGTATTAGTTTTACATAAATGGTAGATCCGTTTCCCTGTAGCTCTTTTAATTAAGATGTTAAAGGTGCATATACAGTCATGTAGTTTGTGTGTTGGCAAGTTGACATCCCATCAGTGATCTAAACAATATTACTGTTATGTGATGGAGAATTCAAAACAACTCAGACCTCTGAGCTTTATTTTGAAAGATCGTGTAACAGGGGCTGCGTTTTAGTCAACTGTTAGCTGACTGTTAGTTGACATATATGGTCATCTTCATACCATATATGGTATAGAGATGACCATATTTGTGAACTAACAGTGAACTAACATTTGACTAAAACACGGTATATGTGAAGAACAGGGCTGCCTAATGTAAGCCTAATATCATTAACATAATTTCTCTGCCCACACTTTCACATTTCAATCAATGCAACATTCATAACTTCTTCATGCAGCAAAGTAAAGTTTTATTTGAGATTGTCTGATGTTATTGAATGCTCTTATTAACAGATAAAAACATTTTCCTCTCCTCGCATCAGCTGAAATTCAAACTCACTTAACTCCTTCAGTTTGACAAGAATTTCTGGTTAAAAATAACCAAGATTTTTGTTGTTGTCGACACTGACCTGGTAAAATTAAACTAAACAGTTTTCACCATGTACCTTTCTCATCCGTTGGTTTAAATATTACAGTATAACTGTATGAACTGAAGTCCTGTAAGGGTCATTGATGTGTTGTATGAAGAAGAACTTTAAAAAACATGTTCATAATAGAACTAAAAAATGGTTCCCTAGAGCAGTGGTTCTTAACCTTTTCGTCGCCGTGACCCCCTGAGCTATCCTGGCTGGTACCCGTTACTTCCCATTCAAAACCACAAAAATAGACAGCTATACAAATGAACAAGAAAAAACCCCTGCCTGCCGTTACCCCCTCGATACCCCCCGGAAAACCCAAACAACCCCTAGAGCGACAACTAAATAACCCTTGATGGTTGTTGATTTTGATGACTCTGTGCGGCAGATGAAAGGTAGACCTACTATGAAACTGGGAAGAATAATGTACCTAATGCAAGTACCCCTCTGCTCTTATTTGATAAATGAACATTACAGTTCTTTACGTTATCCATTTATTCTGTCGTCATATAGCCTAACTACTATACACGCTAATAAAGCTAAGCATGCTTATTACGAAATGCAAAAGCGTTTGATATGAATATGGTAAGATTGAAATTTATTGACCAATTTTTGCGAGAGCCTCAAAGCGCTTTACAACTTATCCGGATATTTAGGCTGCTATTAAAATTAATGTGTATCATCCATTATGACTTTAAGTGACTTTTATCCTATTGTACAATAAATGCAGTTGGTCAAGTCAATCTCACTGAAACACTAGGAAATAGATTTTAAAATTGACACAGTTACAGAGGCCCACCTCTTGGCCAGAAAATGGTGGCGCTGTGTCACACTTTGAGGCAGAGATTTCTTAACTTGTGTTTGTTGTACTTATGTGGAGGATGATTTATTTGAAGCCATAAATCATGCTGTTTAAGTTTTTTTTAGAAAGATTCCCAATCGGGGTCAGACTATTGTAACGTCTGTCACAATGTTACAGACGCGAACTAACATGCGAACACATATGAACATGATAGGGTTGCAATTTATTGAAAGTTTTTTGCGGGAGCCGCGAAGCGCTTTAGAGTTCATTGTGATAAAATTCTATTAACAATTAATGTTTATCATCCATGATGATTTTAAGTGACTTTTATACAATAAATGCAGTTGATCTAGTAAATCTCACTCGAACAACATAAAATAGATTTTGAAATTGTCCAGGAAAACTTTGCTTCGGTGCATCTATATGTGGCGGATGAATTGAAACCAAAAATCATGCTGTTTGAAAAAATAGAAAAATTCCCGATCGGATCAGACTAATTGCAACGTCTGTTATAATGTTACATACGCAGTTATACTCCAGAAAAGGTTTGTATTTGGCTATGTGGCTCTATGAATATTTAACTGAATATTTGGATAAAAAATTATAACAATTCAACCAAACCAAACTTTGAATTTAGAGAAAACCAGTTGCTGAGAAACTCTTTTAAACGACAATAGCTCCAAGTCCGTCCCACTCATTATAATTTATAATATTGGCACAATATAATTCCCTTACCGGTTACGCGTTACGAGATATTAACATCTCAAATAATTTGCTTCAAGCCACTAGATGCGTACGTTTCAGCAGGTACAAAGTTAGAGTTAGCAGCTGATGTGCAGAACTTACAAGGTATTTTCCTATTGGATGTTTGTATTGTATGGTATCGATTGTACTCTTTGTTAGGATTAGGGATTAAGTTAGTGTTTAGGGTTAGGGTTTATTGTAAGTGTTATCCAATAGGAAAACATCTTGTAAGATCTGCACATTGGCCCAGAGTTAGGGATCACTAAGCCTAATAACATGTTCTGAATATTCAAGAGGGTTAGGGATTATGGTCAGGAATGCATTGTAATGAATGAATGCAAGCTACTAAGCTATAAAACATGTATCCAAATTCAAGCCGGTAAGCTTCAATGAAATGCATTTTCAAGGGGTGAATTGGCTGTTCAAGTTAGTCCAAACATGAATATGCATGAGAGAGGTACAACCTGTCGCAATAGCTATGTATAAAACAAGTATCACATAAAAAAGAATGGCCCATCCAGCAATAAGAACTTCTGACAATTTAGTGGATGAATCACTAAACCTGACTGTTGAAAGTTTCATCGCATAGCAAGTTCCGTTTTCTAGTTACTGTTTTTACAGTTAGTTTCATCTCAATTTCAATTGACAACCATAATATTGACGTTCAGAACTGTTTGTCAGCTGAATTGGCAACTATTGAAATCGAGATATCTCGATAATAATAACAGCTATTACATGTGGTTTTCAGCTATTGATAGATTATATTGCCCTCTACATTGTCTACAATACCTAACATGTGAGTGTTGTTTGTATAAAATACCCTTTTACCTAATCTTGGTAGTTATGCGATAAAATGGTTCAACCAATGTACTATTCATAACAATAAACAAAAAATAGACGTACCGGTAAGATCTATACCTAGACGTACCGGTACGATCTATATCCAGACCTATCTGTATAAAATGTACAGTCAAAGAGGCTGCCCAGTATATCAAAATATCCCCCTTCTTTGCCACAAATTCGAATTGTTGTTCTATTTCGCTTTCTATCAAATTCAAGTTCTAGCCTACAGGTACTGGAAGTGACAACTAGCCTATGTAAGCAAATTGAAAGGCGATGCAATTTACGAAAGCGGTCCACTCCGCGACCGGGTGGATTTGTGGTCAATATTTCATCGATTTTATGACGGACTACGGTGATGTCAAGGAACTTATGGAAAGAGACAACAAGGTTACAAGTGATACAGAATGACCACTAGCTTGATGAGTTCAATAACGGTAGATTTGGAACTCATGGACATATTCTAGGATGTACAACAAAGATATTAAATAAATATCAGTAAGCAATATAGTTTGTAGTTGTTACGTGGTCACCTTATTTGGACGTACACAAACAATATTATCACTTTGATTATTTTTGTTGAAGGCGGAAGTCATCAACATAGTATAACTAGTGTATTTGAAACCGCAAAAAGTAATACAGCGAACAATGTTAATACACTTACAGGCAAAATAATAGTTTAGGTTAACCATGAGTATAAGAATAATTGCATGATGATCTAACTATCAGATTTAAATGAATTAAGTGATGGTTTATTATTTTATTTTTTTATTTTTCTTCTTCTTCCTCATTGGTTTATCAAGCCTGTCCATTATTATTCGTCCTCTGAGTCTTTTTTGGTTCTCCTTACCTTGTCGTATTGGTCCAAGAGTCCTCAATATAGGAATATATAATTAAAATATCCGATACGAAAGCATGTGTCTGTTTTTCCAGAGTTGTATTTGTCTAAACTATTGTTGTTGGCCCTCCGTAAATTTTCAAAATATTAACATCAACTGACATTGCCTAGTCCTTATGAATAAAACTGAAACTTTGATATAATTACATATTGTATGGTTGCAGTTGCCCCAATATACGTATATAGGCCTACATTCTTTCCATAAGATATGAAGTATAACATAAGCATCGTCAACTCCAAAATATACAAAAAAAGGTATTTGTTACAATGATTAGCCTACCATCATTTTTCGCAATCTCTACGAGTGGCAGATGTAGCCTATTGAAGCCTGTTTCTGAACACATAATAGGCTATTTTTCGCAGCTGATGTGCAGAACTTACAAGGTATTTTCTGATTGGATGTTTGTACTGTATGGTATCGATT
>JAODUJ010000007.1:419802-431216 GCA_027564615.1 Psolus chitonoides | reverse complement strand
CGATCTGGTGCTAAATTTGTTATCTTCGGAAGTAAAATACGTGTTTAGTGTTAATTTTGATTTGGTTTAAATCGCCCGTTTTTTCTTCCCTTAAGATTTTTTTTTTGGGGGGGACGCCCCCCTACTGAATTTGTTTGAGGGGGACGTGTCCCCCCGACACCCCGCTTCCGCCGCCTATGGTGCGTGCGTTCTCTTGTCATTGGGAGGATAAGATGATGAAGACAGTGAAATCTATGCCGTCGTTTTGATGCCTGTGGTTGGTCTTTTCTCCGGCTTGTTTCACATACCCTAGTCGCCCCATCTAGCTTCATCAAGATCATCGTTCAGACCAGACCGACAAACGACGATGATCCCCTGCTGCCGACGTTGAGTTAATTTTCCTGTTTAGAAAGATATAATGGAGATAGTTGCATTGCATATATCCCGTTGTTCTAATGCATGGGGTTTTTTTTTTATTTGATTTGCTCCAGTTACTCTGGTCGGCGCATCTAGTTTCTTCATAAAGCCTGACTTACGGGCGAAAATTAGTCGGTTTTGCCGTTTGTGTGTGTGTGGTCACTCTTGTCTTTGAAATGTTGAGATGAAGACTGGCTTCTTTTCCGTGGTGTTAATTTCTGTAACCGATTCCTTGTTTTTTGGCTGAGGAACATATAGTTTCATAAGTTTCCTCCAAGCCAGACCAGAGGGCGACGATGATCCTCTACTGGCATGGGTGCAGTATTCCCTTGTATTTGGAGGCTAAGATAGATGAAAAGAGTGGCATCTATACCGTCTTCCTGTTTTTGACCGATCTTTTATTCGGTTTGTTTCAGTGAACCTAAGCGACACATCTAGTTTAACCCGTTTCTTTATCCAGGCCGGACCAGCGGGTTAAGGTGACCACGGACTGCCATGAGTGGGTTAATTATTTCGTCTTCGAAAGCCCTCTCTTAAATGCAGGCAGTGGCATAGCTTCTGTCGTGCTAATGGATGTGAACGATCGTTTCCTTCGTTTTGTTTCAGCTACTCTGTTCGGCACATACAACTTTATCGGTTACTTCATTCAAGCCAAACCAAAGGTTGACGACATCCCGTTGTTGTCATATGTACTTCTCCTCTTTCGAAGGCTAAGATAAAATGGATGATATCCATATCTCACCGTTTCGATGGCTATGGTCAGTATTGTCCTCCGGTTTGTTTCAACCCGATCTTGTCCTTCGATTTGTTTCAGCTATACCCTGGTGGGCGCATCTAACTTCTTCAGGCTCTTCCTTCAATTCGTACCAGCGGGCGGTGCGGCGATGGCCCCTTGTTGCTGTATCTTCTCTTGGGAAGGGTTAAATAGATATTAATTGAAAAAACAATGTCATCTATCCAGTCGAGTGTATTCGATCTCTTCCTCCGATTTTTTTCAGTTACCCTGGTCGGAACATCTAGCTTCGTCGGTTTCTTCATTCAAGCGAGACCACACGGCGAAGATGAGCCAGTGGGTGCGTTTTCTGATCTACAGGATAAGATGCAGACAAGAGAAGAGTGCTCAAGTACCTACCCGGCTGCTGCTATTACACACGCCGACCAGTATCCTGATGCAACCCCGTGGGATGCAACCTTCACTGTGAAATGGACTGCTCCAGAGGATGATGTAGGAGAAATAACCTTCTAGTAAGTTGGTAAATTCTTTTTGTCTGCATTTTGTCTTTATATTCCACTCTACCTACATCAATTGTGGTGTTATTGCCGCGTCTTCAGGATTAGCTTGGTTCATGAAAAGTCAAATGAGTTTGTTTTACAGACATTTGGACAAACAACAAGACTCCTCAATGAAATTGGCATAACGAAAATTGAGCAACATATAGGACACGTGGCGAGGATAGAAAATGACCCTTTGTTCAGTTGTTCGGTATGACCCAGGGCATCAGAAAATAAGGCAGGCAGAAAAATAGATTTTCTGACAACGTGAAGGACATCACAGAAACTAATATGACTTGGACTTTAAGGCACGCTCAAAATAGAAAAGGATGGAGGAGGCTCATTCGGAATGTCACAGCAGATCAGCAATGATCCATCCCTCTAATGATGATGATGATAACCTGTATCCTTGTTTGGCTTGAGCACTGTTGATATGATTTGTGAATTGTTAGGCCAAACATGCATAGGGGCACGGGGTAGGGGGCAGTGTTGCCAGACCTTCCTGGAGAACTGGGGATTTTGGCTGATGATCTGGGGAATTCTCGTCAATTTCCAGTACTCAGGGTTATTTTGATACTGTAAATACTGTTAATCACTGTATTTCAGACACAATTTGTGTAAATCAATGACTGAAATGATAATGTTTGCGCTCTTCGCACGCAGTCGTGCTTTGGTCTTCTCGTAGACCGCAACATTTTGACAGTGACAAACACTCACTTTTCCCATATAGCCTACACCGAAATGTTGGCTAGCCCCTGCATTTATCCGCTGGAACTAGCCTACTTGTACGAGCAACTGTATGATCATTGTACATTACGTACAGTCTGCAAACACTGCAGCTCACTCTACAGTGGTGTGGCGTCATATGCAAGGCCTCTATGCATTGAAAAAGCACTGTTTGGTGCTTCATGTTTGACCTGGGGAATTTTTGCTGGATGTTCTGGGGAATTTGCGAAAAACCCGCTGGTAACACTGGTCATATCTAAAAGTTTCGTTGGGCGGCCGGGCAGCCTTATTTTGTTTGCAGGACGTATAGGCGAAAATCATTCCTCAAGATTTTACAAATTCGTTTCAAAATCAGGGTTAGGGTGGCGTTACAGGGGTAATCGAGTGTGGTCTTTCATAATCCGGGGTCAAAACTAGGAGAAAAGACGCAGAAGTTGGTTTTTGAAATTACATCACATGTTCGAAATCCAGAAATTTGATTAGTGCTAAAGGCCCCCCATTGCCTATACGTCCTGCAAAAAAAAACACGCGGCCGGGCAAGTATTATTTAGCTTAGCAGTATGTGGGAATCACGATACATTCGTCTCAAATTATTCCAAACTCTTAGTCTGATTTTTTCTTAGCCGTAGGCCCATAGGATTACCGGCGCGATTCGCTCTCCGTGCCGAAGTTTTGTTACTGAAAAAAGTACGTACGGTAACAAAAAATGCAAGCGAGATATTTTGCAAGTCCATCGAGACAAAATGAAAGGAAGCAAACTTGATCGAGACAGCCTAATGGATCGAGACAACAAAATGGAAGGAGACAGCCTAACGACCCCCGCGCCAAAGGGACAATGCATTTTGTTATCTCCTTTCATTATGTGGGTGACGTTACCGTGGGTGGTTTATGCATGGACAAGGGATTGTGGGGGGGGGGGGGGTAGTATACAGGCTGAGTCCCAACCAGAAGAGTTTTTTTCGGGCTGAAGGTACGAGGCCTACTTGCCCATGTAGAAATATTTTACGCACGAACATAGGTAGACTCAGAAGTTGGTTTTTGAAATCGCATCACATGTGATTCCAGGAAATTGATTGGTGCTATAGGCCCCCTATTGCCTATACGTCCTGCAATTTTTTTTTTAAACGCCCCCGGGCGCCCCCGGATAAAAAAATCCTGCATACGCGCCTATATTTACCTCAACAATATTATCTAGTTTTTGTAACATCACCTGTCATATCCTATAATGTAATAGGCTATTTCTACTAACAATTTCATTTTAAAACACTTTTAAAAATTCTTCTTAGTAACATTTTTGAAGAATTTCTGATGCTTGGAAGTTGTTGTTATGCCGGTTTGTTTGGGGGGTAAAATCCTTGCGCGTCTGCATGTCGTGAAAAACCCATGTGAGAGGAAGGATGAGGGGGTCAGGAAGGATTAGAGGGCGTCCACAGCAGGACAGTTGGCTGCCAGGGCTTTTGTGTGCATATTCCAGTAGCTGTCTTATAGCTGTCACATTTCTGCTTGAACTCCTGACAAGCAGCGCAGTGACGAGTCCCTTATGGAGCAGTACAGAGCTGCTGCTGACTTGTAGGAGCGGTTCCTACCGCAGTACATAAGGGGTTAATTCCCAATCCAGGGTTTCGAGAGATATGAAATTATTGGCTTAACTAATTTAGTTTGGTTTGGTTGCAGATTGAGCACAAAGAGCAGGAGGTGTTACGCCTGAAGCAGGAGAGGGAGTCGTCACGGAAACAGAAATATTCACAGCGGAGGAGGGGACAGGGGGTTGAGGACAGCTATCGGAAGGAGATCTGGATCAACTACGATGGGAGCAGGTCAGGGGTCAGCGAGATCGACAGGGACGATGGTAGCGACATGGAAAAAAGTGAGAGGGAGCTGCAAAAGATGCCCCCGGCAGAGGTATGGGGTTGTCAATTGATGTATCTGGAATTTTCAGATTTTATTCATGTTTATTATTATTTTTATTGTTAATCATTTTGGCCAAAATGTTCTACTTATGGGTTTGTGTGACAGAAAACTGCTATTCATTTCTGAAATTCAGCATGCTGGTTTGAGCTATTGTGATGGTGCGACGTCCATCTCTATTTATCACTCTATCTGTCCACAATTTTTTTCAAATTGGCGCTATGTGCACAAGCTGTGATGGATGTTCATGAAACTTGGATACGATGATCCTTAGATTATGGGCCATCAAATATGTTCATGAACTTTGGGTCAAATGTCATCTAGGGGTCATTGTGTGAAAACACTTGAAAGCCTTCATTTAACATATTTTATTTTAGAATCTTAAGATTTGGTGACAATGATTCTTGGGTAGAGCTTCCTTCGGGGTGTTATAGATTTTCCGTCAAAGGTCATCTGAGGTCAATAAGGGTAAAAAACTGAACACCTCATAAAACAATCTAACTTAGTGCTGTTAACTTGGATTGAGTTCATACTTGTTATGCAGGTTCAAACGCTGAAAACCCGGTAAACAGTCTAACATGATGATGGTAACTTGTATTGAGCCTTGGTATGCAGGTTCCTCATAATGTGTGTACAATTCCTATTGTTTTTATGTCGGTCACAGCTCATCTGGGTTCAGTAGGGTTCAAACACTGAAAACCTTGTAAACAGTCTAACTTGATGATGGTAAGTTGTATTGAGCCTTGGTATTCAGGTTCATCATGTGTGTACAATTCCTATTGTTTTTATGTTGGTCACAGCTCATCTGGGTTCAGTAGGGTTCAAACACTGAAAACCTTGTAAACAGTCTAACTTGATGATGGTAACTTGCAATGAGCCTTGGTATTCAGATTCCTCATAATGTGTGTATAATTCCTATTGTTTTTATGTTGGTCACAGCTCATCTGGGGTCAGTAGGGTTCAAACACTGAAAACCTTATAAACAGTCTAATTGATGATGGTAACTTGTATTGAGCCCTTGGTATGCAGTTTCATCACAATGTGTATATGGTTCATGTTGTTTTGGCTCTTGGTCAAAGATCATTTGAGGTCAGTAGGGGTCAAACACTGAAAATGTTATAAAACAGTCTAACTTAGCTTAGCGCTGTAGCTTGGATTGAATTCATACATGGTGTACAGTTTCCTCAAAATGTGTGTACAATTCCTATTGCTCTTTATGTGGGTCAAAGGTCATCTAGGGTCAATCGGGTTCAAACACTGAAAACCTTAGAAAACAGTTTGACTTGATGATGCTAACTTGTATTGACCTCATACTTGACATGCAGGTCCCTCATAGTGTGTATGTGATTCATGTTGTTTTGGCTTTTAGTCAAAGGTCATCTGGGGTCAATAGGGTTCAAACACTGGAAACCTTAGGAAACAGTTCGACTTGATGATGCTAACTTTTATTGACCTCATACTTGGTATGCAAGTCCCTCATAATGTGTATGGTTCATGTTGTTTTGGATCTTGGTCGAAGGTCATTTGAGGTCAGCAGGAATCAAACACTGAAAATCTCATCTAAAACATTCTAATTTAATGATACTAACTTGTATTGATCTCATACTTGAGATGTTTTGCCTAGGACTGGTTGAGTGTCGGCAAGACCATATGAGCGTAGCACCCTCATTGGTTGTTGCGGAGCGCACAAGAGGTATTTTTGCCCGATATACCCCCCAGATTGCAGGAAATGGCACTTCCCAGGTCTTGTAAGCTGCATCCATACAATCTTGATATTAATTTGAGTTTGTCTGAAATCAGTGCCGGTCAGAAAAGTCACTCTCTCAGCTAGTGGTGGTCGGCATTTCTGTATCCTGGTCGGACCCGACCTGCGCTGACTGGCAGCGGCAGACCACTGCATATGGGAGTATTATGTGGTAAAATATGTCTCCAGGTGGCTGATACTATTGCAATTTAACAACTTTGATAAATATTGTATTGTTTGTATTAAATGCCCCGGGGGCGTGAAATTGTCCAAATGGGGGCAGTTTATCAGAGGCAAATTGTACTTACCTTATAATAGCTTCTTGAGACGTCTAATCCTGTTCGTACAGAGATGTGTTGATGAAACAGCGCAAAGCACTATTGTTTGCGCTGATTTGGAATTTACAGAGATTGCAGACCCATCCACAGGTATGAAAACTTCACTTTATTTCATGGTATTATTTTGAAAAAGTGTGGGGGCATTTATTAGGGAGGGGCGTTTATCACGAACAATACGCTAGTTGAATATGACCCTCCCACTTTCCCACCCTATCCAACTTCAATGGAGGACAGCAGTACCCACCTTTAATCTTTCCTTCTAGGCAGGAGTCTAGTTTTCTTTCTTTATCAAGAGCATCGTCGGATATTTTGGGAGCACTCTGCATCGTTATTAGGACTATACTCATGTTGTCTCTGCTTCCCTGCAATTTCAAAACATTATGCACATCAAAGACCAATTTTTCATGCCCATAAGAGAATTTCACATCCCAGGATTCATAATTATTCATAGGTCAAGGTATATTAACATAACATCAATTGAGCTGAGCAGTACTGTAGGTTTCTGACAGTTTCTCACGAAACTTACGTGGTTTGGGAATCTACGAGCAACTAATACTTACCATTACTCAGACAACAGAACCTTAATCTACTATCGTGCTCAACAATATAGAAAAATTTAACATAGCACCGGTAGAGTGGCAACTCTCACCCAACTGACCACCTAGAGTGGCAACACTAACCATTCTTATTTTTCCACTTGACATTGTGCCATGGAGCAAATTTTGCTTTCTGCCATGTCTTGTTGAAAAATCTAGAATGGTTAGTGTTGCCACTCTAAGTGTTCAGTTGGGTGAGGGTTGCCACTCTACCTGTGCTATGTTTTATTGTTTCTACAGTGTTGAGCGCGATAGTAGACTAAGGTTCTGTTGTCTGAGTAATGGTAAGTATTGGTCAGGGATGTAGATTTCATCATCACATTTGGTTTAACATGTTTTCCATGTACTTTCAATGTCATTAGATCTATAGGTTGCCCATAGCAAGTAGTGTGAAACTGAGTGTCAGATTTTTATAAAACTTGTTTCAATGGCATTGGTAGGAGGCTGGGTATACTAACAAGTGATGAGCAGAGGACAAATTTGATTCGGCTCAAAATGTCTTGTACCCATGCTTATCTCAACAAGATGGATGTCAACTTGGAGAAAGGATAAAGTTTGTTCAAAATTGAAGTGTGTGGATATTCCATGTCTTATTTTATTTTTGGCGAACAACTGTATGTCAATTTCAATAAGTTAGTTGGTATTATAGAATTCTATATACATGGGAAGGGCTAACAGTAATTTTATTTTGTCCCCAATTACTGCTAAATTGACAAAAAGGGTTCAAAATGTTCATCAGGACTAGGGACCACATGTTTTCAAAAGTTTTCCACTAGTGCACTGCAATTTTGTCTCAACCAGTTGCTACTAGGGGCCAGTAACACAATTAAAAATATGAACGAATTACCATCATTCGAATTACTCTGCATTCAAACTAGTTTCAATGCCAATAAATTATGTCAAACAAGGCTGGCATGCTTACCCTGGATGAATGCTGAACTTTTCTGGCCAAATCCTTTCAAAATATGTCAGAATTGCTGGATTGGTCAATTGATTTGTTCAATGTTGGCTGACTGTGGGCTTTCTTTGATTGGAAGGACCAGTGTCACTTTCTAGAGCCCCTGGTTCAGTGGTGAACCACAAATAGTTGAATCAGATAACACTTGAAGCCGACCAAGAGCCATATAGTCTTGGTGCCAAGGCATCTAAAAACTGCTGGGGATATTTTTCTCCATGATTCTAAAGCATGTAATAGTGAGATTCAGGCAACTATTTCCAACATCAATTAACAGTTTTTGCATGAATCAGGATGTCTAGCAAGACATCATTGATTGTAAATTTGTACACCAGTTTTTTCTTCCTGAAAGCCATATTTTCTTAATGCCTTCAATGTTAGCATAAATTCAAAATCCTTCTTCATGAAAACACTTCAGATTTGTTGAACAAAATAAACATGGTGCGGGTGTATGAATTTCTGGATAATAATCAGTCCGTTAGTCAGGACTTTCAGATGATACAGCATTCAAATGATGATTGACACTAGCCAACACTAGATACAGATTGAAAAAATAGTTTCTCACTTACCTTATGTAAGGAGGTATCAATTACTTGGTTACAAACTTCCTCCAACTCCTCAGTTAGCCGTAGCCTTGACTGGATAAATTCAAATGTAGCTTCATTAGACATGACGTCCCAAATACCGTCACAAGCCAAAACAATAAATTCGTCCTTGGGACTCCTTTCTAAAACAGTCACCTCTGGCTCGGGTGAGACCAGCTGTTCTGTTGCACCCATGTCGGGAGCATTTTTGTACTCGTAGTCACCAAGAGCCCTGGAAACGGCCAAGGATCCATTGACCCGGCTTATCATCACCGTACCCCCTGCCCGTTGAATTCTGTTCTTTTCCACTGGCTTGCTCGGTTTGTGATCGTCGGTGTGAAATTCAACAGTGTTATTTCGGACGAGAATTCCCCTTGAGTCCCCACAGTTGATGAAGAAAAGGTGCGTCGGAGAGACTAAGACGCTGACAACCGTTGTGCCACTTTTCTCGTCTGTAAATTCCTCCTTCATTTTTTGGTCTATGCTTAAGAATCCCTCGCTGATACCCTGCTTTACGGATTCAGTGCTAGGAGGACTTCCATTTTCCCCACCTACACCTAATTTTGAGATAATTTCCCGGAGTAAATTCTCAGCACAGTACTTAGCCACCTTAGAGCCGGCATGACCGTCAAACACGGAAAAAAAGGACCAATCGGCTAGACCTGGAAGGCCGATGAGGGTGGAGTGTGCATCCTCCATCTCCACCCGCCATCCCTGCATGTTGCTAACGCCATACCGGAGATTGTTTCCAGTGCCACTGCTGCTCACTTTCTCAATTTTGGGTTTGTCCAAGAATGCACCCATCGTTAAGTCTTAGATTCCTCCGACCGATGAAAACTGCATCACTTTCTCCTCATAGTAGTTCCTCTGCCAAAACCTTGTATATCTCCAAACATGCCTACAGGAAGACATCAAATGAAATTCAAAATTTAAATAGTATTCAATAAATGGTGGATGGCTACACTGGCAACTGCCTCAAATATTACTAAATGATCTAGCCTTTTTTTACTAGATAAGACAATTTTGGCCACTTTGCCCATGGCATCATGACATTGCCCCTCTAAACAAGTTAATAGAGTACTGTAGGTCAAAAAAGTAAATTTTAATTTTAGAATTAATGTTATTTTTAATTCAATCTACCCCCTCCCCCTCCTCTTTTCAAGACAAACAAAACTGAATACTGATACCAAAATAATATTAATTTATAATTTAGGGATTGGTGGGGTCTGTCTAAATTAAACTGGTCTGCAGTACAATACAAAATTTGAATGCCATGTATACTTGGAGTGCCAATCAGTGGTGGCGCCAGGATTTTCCCCAATGGGGGGTCTGAGTTCCCAGACCGGGGCCAGGCGAGCGATGCCATACACACTATACCGTTTAAGCATTGATGTTTTCTCCCAGACGAAATTGTCAAATCTTTCCCGACAGGGGGACCAACATACCCCGATCACCCGCTGGAGCCAACACTGTGCAAATGTGTAGCCAGATCATGAAGAATGTTAACCGTGGGCCTAGGTTACCGTCAGGGGGTCATGAACCATGAATGTTGATCACGCCTGTGTATCGGCGGGTTATCTTCAAGACACACTCAAAAGAAGGGTCAGTGAGCCTGGGAAGGGGTCATGATTCATGAATGTTGATCATGCCTGGGTATGGGCTCTACGGGGAAGCCAAGGAGCAAGTTATCTTCAAGACACATTTAAAAGGAGAGCTGGTGGGGCTGGGGAGGTGGTCATGAACCATGAATGTTGACCACACCTGTGTATGGGCTCTATTAGGAGGCCAAGGGGCGAGTTATCTTCAAGACACACTTAAAAGGAGGGCGGGTGGACCTGGGGAGGAGGTCAGGAACCATGAATGTTGATCACGCCTGTCTATGGGCTCTATGGGGGGGCCAAGGGGCGGGTCTTGAACAATGAATGTTGATCATGCCTGTGTATGGGCACTATTGGGAAGCCAAGGGGCGAGTTATCTTCAAGACACACTTAAAAGGAGTGCCGGTGGGCCTGGGGAGGGGATCATGTACCATGAATGTTGATCACGCCTGTGTATGGACACTATGGGGAAGCCAAGGGGCGAGTTATCTTCAAGACACACTTAAAAGGAGGGCCGGTGGGCATGGGAACATGAACCATGAATGTTGATCATGCCTGTGTATGGGCTCTATGGGAAGGCCAAGGGGTGGGGTATCTTCATGAACCATGAATGTTGATCACGACTGTGTATGGGCTCTATTGGGAGGGCAAGGGTGAGGTACTGTATGTTCAATACACACAATAAAAGGAGGGCCGGTGGGCCTGGGGAGGGAGTCATGAACCATGAATGTTGATCACGTCTGTGTATGTGCTCTACCGGGAGGCCTAGGGGTGAGGTATCTTCAAGACACGCCAAAAGGGAGGGAACACTCCCACTGGAATGAACATCAACCACTTGTACCTGGAATACAGGAACAACTACATACCAATATGATTGCAAACATTGACAGTACAACAAACACCATTTGCAAGTTGCAACCATACTGATTTATTCGCACACAATGAACTACAACAGTGTACGTATGTATGCGATGTGACTCCATCACTATCGATCATGATAACAGGGTTGCCCATTGGGTTGTCAATACGGGGCGAGTCTTTCCAACGGTTGAAAAAAAGATGTGCGCGAGTGTGGCCACTGGTACATACAATGTACTGTACAACAGTGTTCACGCTAAGGTGCGGGATTCCCGCACTTTTCGTTCGAATCCCGCACAAACGTATGGACAGGGGGGAAATTCCCCCCTAAATTTTTTTTAGGTTTATTAGCTCACTATGACTTGCTACACATGTGCAAATGTGATTCCCACCTTCCATAAACTAGTCAAATACGATTTTAAGGTGGAAAAGTCTGAAT
>JAODUJ010000007.1:378561-389093 GCA_027564615.1 Psolus chitonoides | reverse complement strand
GTGGGAGGTAGGAAGAAGGGGGGGGGGGAGTGTGTAGTATGTCCCCAATGCAATGTTTTTTTGGCACACAACTTCACTGTCCGATCGAGAGAAAGATTGACTGACTGTTTGCCAGTAGAAAATATTTTTCTTCTTCCAACTGAATTTGAAAGAAATGTCACGAAAACTTCTTCGATGATAGTTTCCATCATAACAATACACTTCCAATATGGAACTATCAACTATTATTGTACGCAGAATAATCTGTTTAATACTACATTTCCTGTGTGTAGTAGTGAGTATACCTCTTGCACGTTTACACTCGGGCACCGTTCACGGGGGGATACTTGCAAAGTTGTCGACGTCCTCAACGACAGACTGCCCCCACACGATTCAGATGCATGCAGGCCCCGTCTTCATATGTCGGCAAACTCCAAGGAGCCTCGTCACAATTGCCTCTGCGACCGACCGTACAGGGTCATTTCTCCTGGCTTGCTGTATCAAATACCGCACGTTTGAATACCGCACATATAAATATGCAGCAGATTTGAATTATTCATGCATAAATCAGCCTCCTCAGGACGAATGCATGTCCATCAATGTCTGATGGCCCAGGGAGGGCGAGTCCGAGTGGTTCGTTAGGCCCGTGGGAGAGCTCTGACTGGACGGAAGCGAGGCCCCCAGGGAGTGAGGGGGTCCATGGTGTTGCATCATCATTGCGGGGTGATAGAGTCCTTGTGAGTGTATAGAGGGGTGCAGCTGGGGCATCTGTGAGTGTGCGTATGGGTGGTGTGGCCCCGGGATGCCGTGAGGGGGGAGCCCCATGCTCGCCACTGCTGCAGGGTTCATCATGTCTCCACCCAACATGCCTTGCGTTCCTGTAGAGAGAAGGAAAAGGTGGTTAGTTCATTATTGTGTTATACTTCAGCTTGATATAGAATTCCAAAATATTGTTCGTTAAACCCTAATTTCTTGCAACCAGGCCTTTTTTCTTTTTTTTTAGAAAACAGTGCTCCGACTTGAAAAATCTTTTCTCTCATACCAATCTGCCAGAAATCTGCTGTAGAGGTTTTTCACGCGACGCCACACTGCCCTCTGCATAGACAGGGAAACCTCGTTATAAAGGCGGTCAGTGGCATGTCACTCATATAGGAACACACAAAATTACACGCCAACATCATGCACGTTTCACTTTAGTAATGTTATATATGCCAGAGCTTAAGACGCACGAGAATGCATACGCGCAGATGTCCGACTGTGAGAATACTTATATATGCGCTTTCGTTTTTGGCTGATACAATAACGTGATATATCAAGAACGCGATCCTACATGTTTGATAACCCTAACTAGGTACGCATGACAAACACGTGGCAGAGAAAGTTACTCAATTTACTCTGAAGTTGATCAGATTTATCTCAACAATTGTCTAGTGTTGGTAATACCACCTGTAATAACTGAAAAATCTGTTAATTCCAATAGCACTTTCACTATAAAATACTCAAAATTCTTCCTAGTAACAGTTTTGAAGAACTTTATATGATGCTTGAAAGTCGTTGTCATGCCGGTTTGTTTGGCGGGCAAAATTTGTGTGCATCTGTGCATCGTGTAAAACCATTAGGCATTGAAATGCAAAAATTCTCTTGTGAGTATGACAAATCTCAAAGTTGATAGCCAAATTTCTGCCCAGTCTTTCAAATGATTGAACATTCCAATCATTATTGTTAGATGAAATTATTTGAAAACGAAGCTACTAACACATTGGTTGCACCAGCGCCCTCCTGTCAGGAAGTGTTGGCCCCGATGGCGGGGAAGAATTGACCATTTAGTCGGGGAGAAAACATCAAGAGCTACACTTCAATATAGTGTCTGTGTAGCATCACTGGCCTGCCCCCCCCCCCCCGGGACTCAGACCCCTCATCAGGGAAATCCTGTTGCCACCCACTAGTATGATTACTATGAAAGGTAGTTAACATGATGGCAAAAGTCAATATTTTGTCATCATTTCATATTTGCTACTAACTCACTAAACTAGGGGGTTTTCACCAAAACTAAATTGCTGTGGGGCCTATCATGATGTGTTCAGTAGCTCCATTTTCATAGGTCAGTAAAATTTATGTATTTGTTCTTCAAAAATAAACCAAACTGATAACAATAACTGTTAATGCAAGTCTTCTGAAAAAAAATATTTAGCTTAGAAAAGTGGATTCCCTAAAACATGGCCAACATTACTATGGGTGTGTGCATGCATGGGAGTGGGGGGGGGGGGGGATGATTGACAGGTTCATCACTCTTTTTACAGCAACCTGGCTCTAAATGGCTCTATATGGATTGAAACCATAAATTTGCTGTTTCCAGCTTTGGGAAAGCATCTATTTACTGTCACCATAGTTATAACCAAATATAATTTTGGAAGTCCAATCTTATTTTTTTTTAACTCATGAGGCTGCTTTAAACCAAATAGTTTTTTACTAGTTTTTTCCAATTATTTTATAATTCACAACATGTCTAGAAATTCACAAAATGCATCTCAGGAACTGTTTAATATAAATCTTTTGTCATGATATCACCTTTCCCGAGATAAAACCTTGGTTGAAAATATCCCAGTACACTGAGACAAAACCTAATGACCTATCCCCTAATTGATACCAGATCAAGCTATGCTCTAATCAGGGACATCTGCCCATGGCTGCCTGCCTGCCATGTTATCACTTCATACCATGAATAAACAGCGCTAATGGGAGTAATACCAGCTATCTCATGGAATAAATTCTTGTTTCTCCCCTTCCCATCCACTGTTATTTTGAGTCTAATTGTTATTTCAGCCCCTGATATCAGAGTGGCTTGCCCATGAATCTTGATGAGGGAAGAGAAGGCTAAACCAGGATTGTACAAACAGAATAACACTAGTAGTTCATTAACACAGCATGGTGTGTGTGATGCTACATGCAAGAGATAGCCAGTATGGAAGGCCATTGGTGTCTTGAAGGGATTCATACCAACAACATGATTAACCATTATCCCCACACCCAAAACAGAAATTATGGTGATAAAGAAACTGTCTGTGTTTATGATTGTCATCTCATGGATATTTCTCCTATACAAATTTGTGATTAGCCTGCTCTGTTCACTACTGTGTGATTAAATTTTTTGCCCATTAACTAGTGTGCAAAAAGTTTGTTTGTTTGTTCGTTTGAACAATGATCCTCCCTGTTTCAAACACAACCAAAATAGTTTTCAAACCAATTGGTATTTTGTTGTTATTTGAAATGAGGAACATAAGGCTAAATAAACCGAAACCTGATTTTCCTGCCAGGGATTGTACAAACAGAACAACACTTAGTAGTTCATTAACACAGCATGGAGTGATGCTACTCCAAGGGAAGTCCATTAACCCATGGCTGACATTAATGAGGGGGAAATTTGCGCAACAATGACAGAGAGGAGGCTGAAGTCCGTCCCTTTTGTTCGCAACAGCCCGGCATCGTCAGGCCCCAGTACCCCCATGCTCGAGATCTGTGGCATCTACTGGCAGTTTCGAGATATGCCTGGCCAGGGGAAGAGTAAGGTCACATGCGACCCAGACATGGTCTGATGGGTTATACTATGCATACTGTGGATGGTCGCCTGCCAACACATCTCTGGAAAGTGCATGGCATGTTTCCATGGTTACTACACATACAAAAGTAGCTTTAAGTCTTTAACCCAAGGCTGACATTAAGCAGAGGGGAATTCGCATGACAAAGGCCGAGAGGAGACTAAGTCTGTGCCTTTCGTTTGCAACAGCCCAGTACCCTGTATCCCCATGCTCGAGATTTGTGGCACCAACTGGCAGTTTCTAGCTATGCGTGGCCAGGGGAAGAGGTAGCGTCACATGCGACCCAGACATGGTTTAAAGGGATCCATGAGGACAACATTCTTTATGTGTTTATAACTGTCATGCATATTGTTATACATATTTTACTTACGAAAAAATTTGCATTTGTGAGTTGCATAGGCGTAGGGGACGAATATATTTTAGGGGTGCAAGATGAACGTGCCCGAAAAATAGTCGTTGCGGAAGTATGGCTTTTCACGATTGACATGGAGCAGGGGTCTAAGGGGAGGGGGGTGTCCCCCTTTTGGGGAAATTTTGGAGTTTCTAATGTGCTTAGATGCGATGTGGTTCAATATATTGCTTATTTAGAACATGTAACTTTTGAAATTTTGAACTACTTTTCAGTCCACGTGCCCGAATATTGGCAAAATTGTGCCCGAAAAATGCAGGTCTGAGGATGTTTGGGGGTGCAATTGCACCCCCGCCTCCTACACCTATGGCGAGTTGTAACATGCAGTGACGAATCCGCATAGCCAGAGGAAGAGGTGGGTGTCATTAACACTGTTTATGTGCCTAAGGGTTAACTGTTGTGATTTTTTGTAAAACATTAAATCACTCCATTAACAAGTGTATAATTAATTGTTCCAAACACAACTAGGATATTTTTTCAAACTGATAGATATTTTGTTGCTGTTATTTAGATTGTGGGAATGAAGGCTAACTAAATCTGTTTCTCATACAGCAAGTGCAGGGCCTGTTGCATTTTAGAAGTGCAGGGCCCCCCTGATCTCACATGGGTGGACGCGGGCAGGCACTGTAATATAAGTCGTACATAAAGCGGACTAGGACCACAGGGCCCCCCTTTAATAGCAACACCAAACTATTATCCAAATGAGTGGAATTGCAATTTCAGAATAGTATGCAATTTCAGAAATGACCAGCAGTTTTTGCATACATAACCAAAGATAGAGGCCTAATACCATTTTGGCCAGAATAATGCTTCCAATGTGAAAAAAATGTGCATAAAAGTTTCCGCAGACCGCAGTCGCTTTAATCCCAGAGTGCTTCTTAAATTACCAGTCATCAGTGTGTGTTAAGTGTTGATCATGCTCATCCCCGCACTAAGACCACACTCAAGGTTATGCGCACCCACTTTTAACAGCCGTTCCCGATTCCTAAAACTCCAGCAGCCCTCATTAAACATGTAAATCCCAAAATGCCAGCGATATTTCCACAGATTAAGCAACTTAAATATTAGAGTCACCTAAATTTTTCACTCGGAAAAACATTTTTCTTACGGGTTCCCTACCTAATGACTGGATTGTTCAGTTTTATGAGCGGAATAATTTTCCCAGAGATCAAAAGCCGGTGATGAGTGTTTAGGATTTTATGCTCATTCAATATTAAATGATGCTTAATATTTGGAAGAGATGAATATCTTCAAAGCTTCATGTTGCTTTGGAAGTATATGCAAGAGAATGGAGGAGCTGATATTTCATATTATAATATCTTTGCCTTACTTATAGTCGCTTTTCATTGCGTTGAATCTGTGTTTAAAGCAGAATTTCGAAGATTGTGTGCAAACTTTTCACCAAAACAGTAGGCCTATTTCTATCCTGGAAATATATCAAAATTGGCATTCAATCTAATAGGACCGAGCTGAATCGATCAAACTTGTCTATGTGTGAATTCAGCATTTACTGCAGTTGTTGATTTTGTTGTAATAGGAAAGCAATTGATCGGGGAAAATAGGTTCGATGGTTAGGTTCGGCACGGCTGTCCTGCAGTGATGACAGACAGGTTGCTACCACTTCTCTCAGCATTTTGGAAAGTGGTTTAAAGGCTGAGAGTTTCATTCACATCGGTCAGATGGGGACGTAAAATGGCAGTCCCGGGAGCAGGGTGGGATTGTAATAGTTACACGCCTGCCTCGTTACACTCTGAACACTCTTTGAAAAGAGAAGGTGAGCTATCGCCGGTGTTCATCCATGATCACACTGGCTTCCAGGTTCCTGGATGAGCTTACAGTTGAGCTTCCTGAACCCGTAGATAATAAACTAAACTAAACTATTATGGATTACAGGAAGAGAATCTGAAATACAGGATCTAGGCCTGGTCTGGCCCTCAAATATAGGATGTCCTATCCATTACATGACATTTGGCATCCCTTGTCAAACGACTGGCATAATTAAATATAGGTGAATATAAAATCTCGCTTGCATAAAATACAACATACACAGACTGTCATGGAAAATATTAGTCAATCTGCATGCAACAATTTGCAATAGAGGGATAACCCATAAATTTCAATGTATTATTTGTATTCCTCCAAACAGACCACCACAAAACAATGTGTGTGTGTGTGTGTTTTAGCCACATTATAGCCACATTAGGTGGGGAAGGGGTAGAGGTGAGGGGGTTAAGGTGGGGGAAGGTGGGAAAAAGGGTTGAGGTGGAGGAGGGGAGGCATATAACTCAGTACAACAAAGGTTACTACATATGAAACATAAAGAGCCTTAAAAAAAACAGCAGGGTGAAAATAACTAGGAAATGCAAATTAAAGAATAAAACAAATTTGGCATACCAGCACATTGCCTAGCCTACATTAAATCCCTATATCCAACTAAAATTCAATTTTATTCCATTTTGAATAAAAAAAGTGAAGAAAATAATTTACCTCTGATAATTAATAGTATCATGTTCACACCAAGGAACTAAAATGTATTTCAGTGTAACACATAGGGCAAGTCTTGTTTTCGGGTGGTGTGGATGTGTGGTAATAGTGTACTCCCACTGCACTTGAGCCCCCAACATGTTTTTACATATTTATCCAACACGAATATTTCCATACAGAATACATTTTTCATATAGAATTATATAAATTTAGAAAAATCTTGATTCTATCTCTAATTTTGAATCATTCTTGTTCCGCACATTTGCTAACCCAGCCGACTCTCTCATCACGTTTAACCCCCTTCAAAATGATCACCGAAGTAATGGAAAGGAGACCGGTTAGTAATGATTTGAATAATGCCAAACAAAAAACAAAACGAAGGTATGCTAGGAACTGAAGCATAACCATCAACCAAGCACAGGGGGTGGGGTGGGTGGGGTGTCCTTGCCTCAATGATGGCTCAGGGAGTGTTTTGTTAAATCAATTTTTTATATCCATTGCATGGAAGGGATGGAATTTTGGGTTCATACTGATCATTGATATTCTTCCAAAGGAGCAGTCACTGTTCATATTGATGATTTTACCACTCCCAAATTTTCTACAGGTAATATTTTAAAATATATTTTTTATTACAATTGAACAATTCGCACCAAATTTTTGCCGTACCATATTTTCCATCCTGAATAATCAAATTCATGGTAGGGTTCACAAACCCACCTGGCAACCCTCCACCCCCTTTCAACTACCTGTATTCATCACTGGTTATGCCTCATTTCAAAATAAAATAACAAAACTTAAAATTATTATGAATGAAAAGCCAATGGGAAAGGAAAATGACCTGCAAATGTTTGGGATTTTTTTGGCCTTCAATAGAGATGAGTGTCGCAATCATTACCGGCCGCAGGGTGCAGGTGTGGGATGTGGGACGGTCCTTGCTGCGGGTCCATGAGGTATCCCCCCATCTGACCGTCGGGGCCATAGGGTGACGCTCCTGGCATGCCTGGTACTGCATCGTTGGTGACAGTGACGGTGCGAGTGAAAGCGTTGTCAGAGAAAACAAAGAGGGAGAGAGGGGGGAAAATGTGAGGGGGTACGTGTTAGTGTGAAGTTAGTAATTGGCATCTGATTAATAGCAAAACAATGAAATAATTGGTAAAAGTTAAAATGCTTGAAATGTTAGACGTTAAGTGGACTGGGCAGAAAATTAGTATAACAACAACAACAACACATGAAAACCAATGGTGCCAATCAACCAATAGGGGGGTCCCCAATGGGAATGGGACTGGGGAGTTCTCCGATGGGGTCCAGGCAAGCAATAATGTACACGCTACATCATATAGCCTTTCATTTTTCTCTTTGACAAGGATTTTGTTTCTCGACAGGGGAGGGGGTGAATGAAATGTGATCATGGATGAACACCGTCGATAGCCCGCCTTCTCTTTTTTCGAACAGTGTTCAGAGGGTAATGAGGCAGGCGTGTAACAATACAATCCCATCCTGCTCCCGGGACCACCATTTAACGTCCCCATCCGGACGCGAGTGAGACTCAGCCTTCAGCCACCTTCCTAAATGCCAAGAGAGTGGTGGTAGCAACCTGACCATCACCACTGCAGGACAGCCGTGCTGAACCAATGAACCTAAGTAATGTTTACCCAAATGAATTGCTATCCCACTCCAATGAAACCATCAACAACTGTGGTACAACTCTTTGACGAGCAAGCAGACAGAGTGATATTCGAACCCGGGACTTTTTAGTCCAAGCGGAACACTGGCTGTGTTTTAGTCAACTGTCAGCTGACTGTTAGTTGACATATATGATCATTTCCATATCATATATGGTTTGGAGATGCCCATATATGTAAACTAACAGTGAACTGACAGTTGACTAAAACATGGCCACTCAATCCACAGTGCCACCACAACCACCTAGATATTGAGGGTAATAAGAATGCAGCTGTGCATTGTGATTCCTTGGCAATGAAAATACTTCTGTTAACTACAAATTCACTGAGCTCCTCAAATTTGCCATTAACAAATATCAAACGAATATTAACAAACTAAATATCCTGACACACACTGTGGATGAATGATAAATTAAGGTGAATAAACTTGATACAGACAAAATCAAAAAAGTTTCACAAAATACCCTGGTCATTACCATCAGTGACCACCACACTTATTCATGCCATAATTTTTCTAAATTTTGCCCAATAAAATCAAAATCCCATTATTTATTTCTAAACCTCCATAATTTTTAGGGCAGTTCTCACTTTATTTAGGTCTGAACCATATAATACAACAGCTCTATCAGAACACAGTAACATTTTCCATGGCCACAAGCCGCCTTTATTATAATAACGGCGGAAAAGGATCGCCGGAAGCCCCATTGCGATAAAATAATACACGTTTATAATGTAAGGTGTTTCATTATCAAAATAAAGGCCCCGGTTAAGACCGGAGCCTAGAGTATGTATTTAAAGACTGCTCACCCTATCGACGAGATGAGAAAATCAAGTACAATTATTCTATCATGCCTTCTGGTGTAATTACACTCCCAGAGTGCTCAGAAATAAACGTCAATTACCGGTTTGACGCTCCCAGCATGGGGGTGAAGCGCTGAATCAAACCACAGTCAAAAGCTTTTCAAACGAAGGTATAGTTTGCAACAGGCAAAGGAAGAAACAGTTTTTTTAAAGTAAATGTATATTTTTTTTTATTATTCTTAGTCTTTTATTTGCCCATATGTCATAAACAAGCCACATTTATATTTTATACGAGCAATCGCTCACACCCTCGGGCCACAATCATTCTTCATATCACTCCTGGTACGATAAATTGCGCATCTAGGAAGTTATTAGTTCCTAATGGATATTGCATGGGTCACTCGTAGCGCCCAAAACACTGCACTTTAATTGTATCAATTTTGCAAATTCATTTTTGCGGCAATGACTTTCGGATTTCTTGCAGCTCTGTCAAAACTGATCTCAGTCGTGGGATGTAAGGAATGATGGATGCGACAAGGACAACTATATCTCGTGATATGAGGGACGTTTTGCTGAAGAGAAATGCTTCACGGCTCAGCTTGATGTGTTCTCAGTTTTTACTGTTTTATCTTTTCAAATTACATCAGCTAAAGTCTTTTTAAAATCGACAAAATATGACTGTGACTGAGTGAAGGTCATTCCCCAATTTAATAGTTTCTTTCTTGAGGGTGTTCAGTTGTTTACTGGAGATCGATCTTTAAGAAGAATTTTCCAAAATGATATTTGATGTGTTATTTCAGTTTTATTTCTATGCTGTTATAAAATAATTGTGAGGTAGTTTAATCAAGTGTCTGTGTTCATTTGCACACAGCGATATCATTACAGAAGGCACAGATGATGTCATAATATCACCCAAAGTTACAAGCTTTCGAAAACAATTGGAAGAAATCTTTCAAATCAAAATCACAACACCACCTAATGTTAGGCTATAGGCCTAGCCTATACTGTCACTATCAAGTTCTACATGTCCGGGCTCATTTCTCTGCAAATTGGACAATATATGCGGACAAACTTTTGTCAAGGCACTTTTAATAAATAACATGGGAACAAGAAAAAATAATTTTATCGATATAAAATCGATGAATATGTTCCGAAAAAAGTGGAAGACTGCGTTCTGGAAAGTGCCATTTCCGGCAATTGAAGGGTGTAAATCTTCTATTTTTTCTCACTTGAACCCCAACCATGATGGGACTCTGGTGATGGTTGGTTCTTTTTGGCCCACGAGATTCACTCTAAAAATAATTTGATCCTATGGTATATGGGAACTCCATATGACAGATACTTGCCTAAAGAATCTATTAAATTTGTGTGATTGGAAGATCATTTTGAGAAATAGTAATAGCAAAGGATTTGATAGAGCGCCTAATGCAAAAGCCTTTACAGACAGAAGCTTGAGAAAACAGATGACAACACAAAAACACACAACAACAGGAGAGGGAGATTAAACCCTCACACAGAAGCAAGGACAACCGAAAACACAACAAAGAAAAGAATAAAGTCAACTTGGCAGAAAATGTTCAG
>JAODUJ010000007.1:348693-359284 GCA_027564615.1 Psolus chitonoides | reverse complement strand
GTGTGTCATTGATGCTTATGTCCAGCTTAAGGGGTTTCAATGTGCTGTTTATAACACAAATCAGACATAACAAAAAAAAATACGCGCTTCGCTTGCACTGGCCTCTTGCAGTTTCTTGTTTATATTGTTAATGGCGATACATTTTGTGTAGCATACGGAATTGTTTCCCGTTGTCAACCAAGCCCAACAGCTACGGTACATACCTATACATTGTGGCACAACATTTTTGCATGGTGGGGGGGGGGGGGGGCACTGCCCTAGAGACTACTTGGTGCCCAGTGAAAATTCCTTAAAAGAGGCTCTGGTAGATATGACTATTTTATTTTTGTCAATTTAGAAAGAGAAGAACGGCAACACCATGCTTTTCCTATATCAATACCTGATCTCTGTTGGAAATATTTACTTAACCTTTAAAATATTCAGGGGGGGGGGTAGGAGCCGGGGCATGTTCCCCCACTTTTTTCTCCAAAATAGCGAATGTGCCCTCCTTGCAAATAAAATGTGCCCGTTTGATGAAGAACTGTCTTTTGGATATCTTGAGCTTTTTTAAAATTCACTTAAAAAATGGCTAAATATTGCACCAATTTGCATCTAAGCACACTTCCTCATGAAAAAACTCTCATAGGGGAGGGGATACCCCTTAGACCCCTCCCCCAGGACGGCGATCACTACCTTTCATCGAATGTCGGGCCCTAAGTTCCTTCGGAAATTTCTGTACAAGTGAATACAGTGCCCCTCTGATACTGTGCCCCCCCCCCCCTCCACTTCTTGGAGGCTTCCTACCCTCCTGAAAATAAATATATAAATGCAAGTTTCCACGTGTTCCATAGGCCTAGGCTATAATTATGTAAAATACACTATGTAGGCTACTGTAGATATTATCAATGATTCACTGACATGATACCTTGACATATTGGAATGAATAGCATTCAGATTTCAGTGTTAAATTTGAGCAAAAAAAAACAATGGGAAACAAGACAATTTTCACAAAAGTGGGTCCAATGAAGTGAAACCATCACAGGGACATTCCCTGATTTGGTAATAAAATGAATAAACTTTTATATTTTGTATCGTGAAACATTGTGGGAAGATGGGGTCTTCACTTGTTGACATATTTGTTTTTATCATCTACAACATATTTTTTTGGTAGAATATTTCATTCTGGCTAAACTGAATAGCATTCAGATTTCAGTTTCAAATTTGAGCAAAAAAAAAACAATGGGAAACAAGACAATTTTCACAAAAGTAGGTCTAATGAATTGAAACCATCACAGGGACTTTCCCTGATTTGGTAATAAACTTACTTTTACATTTTGTATCGTGGAACATCGGGGAAAGACGGGGTCTTCACTTGTCGACATATTTGTTTTTATCATCTACAACATAGACTATTTTCTTGTGGGATATTTAATTCTGGCTAAACTTGCCCTTTAGGCTATAGACCCATTTCCCGAATCACAAATCTGCCAGACATCCGCAGAATTGATCAGGGGGAAATACCCTTTGTCGGTGAGAACGGACTAATTACTCTCTTGCTTGAGCCTATGTGTTCACTTGTGTAATAGCGCCACCAATTTCTGCTTACCTGAAATTAGTAAACCTCTGTTCCTTCTTGTAACGTTAGGATCTACAGTGACGACCAACCAACCAACCAACTAACGGAAGGAGATGGGCAACCTGATGATTAGTACAGCTGCTGCCCTCGGCTAAAAAAAGAAAGGCTCTATGATACAGTGTGTATATTTTTCGCTTGCCTGGACGCCGCCGTCAGGACCCCCACCCCCTGATTCGTTGTATGGTTGTGCAAAAACTTCTCAAATATCGCGAAATATCAAATTATCTGTATGCACTAAAATATTGGATTCAAATCGATATATCGGTCAATATCAATGTATCGATAAATGTCTATATGAGAATATTTCCAGTAGATGTCAGAGCTGTGTTCGATTCCGCCTAACCCATTCCGAGCCAATTCCAATTCCAGAGGACTCCATTCCGGGCTATATCCGATTCCAGTACACCCCAATTCCGAGTCAATTCCAATTCCACAGGATCCCATTCCGGGCCAATTCCAATTCCAGACGACCCAAATCCGAGCCGAGTCTGATTCCTACTTCGATGTATGCGAATTGCTCCAGAATATGAGGTGTGTGGAACATGAATACCATGGCAGAATTTTAATGCTTCTGGCATAACATAGGTGAATAAGTTCCTATTGTTTAGGCCTACATGTTATACACTAACTTAGTGGCCTAAAGTTAGGGTGAATAGACACCGCTTTAGTTTAGTTATCTACGGGTTCAGGGACAGGAAGCCAAGTGTGATCATGGCTAAACACCGGCGATAGCTATCCATCTCTTTTTGAACAGTGTTCAGAGCATAACGAGGCAGGCGTGTAACTATTTCGATCCCACCCTGTTGCAGGAACCGCCATTTCATGCCATCCAATGGACGTGAGTGAAACTCTCAGCCTTTAGCCCCTTTCCCTAATGCTGAGAGTTGGTAGCAACCTGTTCGTCACCACTGCAGGGCAGCTGAGCCAAACCTAACCATTGAACATAGTTTCCTGAATTAATTGCTTCCCACTACAATGAAATCAACAACTGTAGTACAGCTCTTGGACTAAACCAGAAATAGCGGAACTATCAACAACTGCAGAACAGCTTTTGACGAGCCAGGCACGAGGTGGGCCCTGAACCCGGGACTGCAGTGTAAGCGCTCACTAATACCACCACACTGCGAGTGAGTGAGTGGTAAGATTTAACAACACATCAACCCCAAAAATGGGTTATGTAGTGTCTGAAAGATCTATATAATAAACAGTTAAAAGAGTAAAAAGTAGTCAATAACCAATTATCACAGCAACAAAAAGAACACCGCGCTACCACCTATTATTCTTTACAATTGAGTTATTCTTTTTTACAAAATGGGTTATTATTCTTCACAAATGAGTAAAAGAATAGTGTACCCCTGACCTCTCTTACTCAGATAAACTACTGTATTCCAGAGTTCAGTAATAAACACTAATCTAGCACTGCATTGCCTGAATGGTCAAACAATGCAATAGTTCTCAACCAAAGCACTAGCACTTTGCTAACCTTATTTAGTTTGACTCAGGATTATCTACACCTAGATGTCTGTTCAAGTTTGTTGCTAAATTGATTGTTTGTATTCAATACTAACTGGAAATCGTATAGATGGCGCTATTCCATTAATGATCAAAAGCTATTAGAAATGTTTACAATGATTTCCAGAAACTTACTTAGAACTTGAAAATAGATGGCGCTCTTTCACATGACTCTCATGCAAAGTTACGAACCGTGGTGTAATTTTCTGGGAGGAGGATGGCGGATGAAGAGGACCCAAGGAATATGTTCAGGGCAATAGTGTTTTACTACAACCATTCGCACGATTTTCCGCCTAGAATGGCACGCTCATATGCGTACGACAAGCCAGTGGCTGGAGCGAGTGGGGATGGGGGGTATGCCCAAGTCGTTGACAACAGTTGCATTTTTACTGCAAACTGTGTGGCATCATTGAACTCCATCCGGATTGTGGCAAAAGGAAGCAAAATGTGCTATAAAATGACATCCTTAAAAATGTTGCAAACACTCGCATACTCCTTACGGAATGATAAGATATGGACTGATAATGGACCGCCTTTGATCTACCTGAATTGTTTTTGTCGTAGATCGCGACCCATAGTTTGCGATCAGATGGCGTAAAACAGTTTCCCTGCACAAAAACAGAGACCGTACCATTTCTTATTCTAGTTCGTTTTTATACAAATAATGAATGTTTAGGAGTTCGATAGTACGAATATTTCATGAGTTGAAAGATTGAACGTTCACCCGTTGAATGAAACGTTCAACTTGTCAACGAATGAAAATATCCGTAGGCTACTATTGAACGAATGAAACGAACATTCAATATTTGTTTTATATAACACCTAAGTAGACAGTTGACATTTTCTTTGTCATTTGGTTGGATGATAATAGAGGTAATGAAAAATATGGCCGCGTGCAATAGTACGGATCGAACAGTACCAAAAATGCACGGCGAATAGTACCAAAAATGCACGGTTGATAACGTAGGCGTGCAATAGTATATTTATTGAATGGCATGTGAGCAACAATCCTCCAACTTTAAAATAAGGAGGATTTAATGAGGTGTTATATGAAATGAAAAAATCAACGAATGTTTATCTGCATAAATTGTTCAAATTAAAATTTAAGCTGACTTCCCCAAATTCAGCTTAAATTGTAAGATTAAAGCTCAGATCTTGTGATCCAAGCAAGGTTCGTTGGTTCGAGTCCCAGCCACGTTGTGTGTGTGTGTGCTTATAAGCAAGGCTTCTCCCCTGGTCATCAGTAACCCGATAAAGACCATGCCAGCACCCCAGGTGCACGTTCGCCCACGACCAACTACACCCCGTGGCAGCCAACGCATCGGCGCCGCCATCCGTTATCTCGCAGGTCCCCAATCAGCACCTGGGTGAAGAGAAGCAGTAGAGGTAAAGTGCCTTGCCCGGGGACACAGCGGAAAAGCTGAGCGGTCCTGGGAGGGATCGAACTCGCAAACTTTCAATCTGTAGTCCGGAGCTCTACCGACTGAGCTATCCGCCCTCTGTAAGTCGTGTGAAGAAATAATAAATTAGGCTTCGATACGAGACTATAAACATGTACTCTTGGCGCTGAAGGTTTCAACAAGAAAGACATGGGTGAATCCAAGGGGGGGGGGGGGGCAAGGTGTCCGGCCCCCCTTTTTCAGGCCCCCCTTTTCAGGAGTGAAAAATCCTTTTCCTGAAAGAAACTAAATTGATCTACAGAAACACGACAGTCGTGGTTGCTCTTTATATTCACCAGAAGTAGCCTGCTGAATAGCGCAAGAACCAGAAACTTCTACGATAACTTCGGCAAGTACCTTTGCTTGATTCAGCCGTCAGAGATTGTATCGGCTACCTTAGCCAACCAATTGGCCGGCCATAAGATTTGTTTCAGTGACGGTATTCATCATCCATCATCACTACTCGTAATGTCTTATAGTGCTGCCCGTACCATGTACGCGAGTCATGATGCCATTTGAAGGTACCAACAATAACCAGTAGATAGGCTACCGTTGTGATATGAATGACCGAAATTGTGCGCGCGATCCTCTCTGTAGTCTCGTCGTGTTCTAATTTCCAGGGATGGGTTACATAATAATAATCAACAGTTACCAGTTTCCTATAGAAGTTATGTGAAGACTAAACATTTCTCATCATCGCGCACTTTCCACAATGTATATAGACTAAGCCAGTTTTGCAAGAAAAAGCACATGTAGAGGCTCAAGTATTTATAGAATAATCCTCTCTCTGTAATCTCGTCGTTTTGTAATTACCAGGCGCAAGTTACATAATTTCAACAGTTACCAGTTCCCTATGGAAGGGAACTGGTGCCAAGGAGTATTTACCAAAGCGTATTTACGTGGACACCCCCCCCCCTCCTCTGAAAAATCCTGGATTCGCCGGTGAAAGACATGGTCTTTGTGGTTCCTCGCTATTAGATATGTTTTCATTATTTGATCTTTGATGAGCTCAGGTGGCCATTGATATCCACAAAAATGGGTATCAATAACTCATAACCTGTAATGTCTGAATGTTATAGTGTTCACAAGCTCGGGATTTTCTGACCTCTGTTGATTTAAAGATGATCTTTAACTTTCACCAACCAAAAAGCCAACATTTCGTGGTAATGGTGGCGGAATATTTACAGTAAAATATGAATGAGATGAAATGTCATATCCTCTATGCACTGCAAAATAAACCACTTACCAATACCACCAAATCAAGTTTCATAAAAATCTGACATATGGTGACCGCGATATTGATTTGAAGGAATTCACTTTAAGCTCCGCCCAATCAATAATATTTATGAGATCAACACTAAAATAAATATGCTTCATCTACTCACCTTGGACAACCTACCTATACCAGTGGCGTAAATCCCGTAGGGAATTGGGGGATACACCCCCTCCACTTTTTGGAGATGCTCCCGTTGACTTTAACATTTCCACACAGTAAATTTTGCTTTGGAGCTTATCATCCCCTCCACTTTTTCACACGGATTTACGCCGTTGAAAACATTGATAGATAATTTAGGACATGAAAGGTGTCTATCGTTAAATCTTCAAACAGGTGACTAATCCGTTTAGCATGAACCGTGTCTTTTCAAAAATTTACAGATTCCGATTACATACCGATTGTGCAATAATCTGCCCGATACCGATTATCCTTTGAACACTACTTTAAAGCAAGACCTTCTATTGTGAATGTATGTAGTCTATGTGCATCTGATAATCCGTACATCTAATAGGGGATATTCTCCAGCCAAATTTGCTAGTGGTAGTTTGTGACATCACAGACCGGGACTGACCAAGCGCATAAAAATGAAAAGAATATCGCCAGTGTAGATTCGGTCTCTGAAGTTACATGCGCATCGCGGACTACTACCAAAATGTCAGCCTAGCGCATGCGCAGTCGGCTGGAGAATATCCCCTATCAGCACCTGCTTTGCACTTTCCTCACCTTCCTATTTTTCAAAGAAAGAGAGAGAACTAAGATAATGCACTGACTACAGGCCTCTCAACGCGTCCGCTGAATTACTATTCCAAGTGGGCCACGTCAGGCTAATTGGCCTCCTTTGTGGCACTTCATATTCATACTGTTACAACGACACCACATGAGATCCGCAAATGTTTTACAAACTCAGAATCTCTCGCTACTCTTCCAGGGTAGTGAGATAGATATTCCAGCATCTTTTTTGCATCTGTTTATGGGCCATGGTCACTTAATAGTGACAGCTTTGGCTATTCCAAGTTATCAAAATCTGGATCCCCCTCCATCAAATGGAGAGTGCACTCGTTGGCTCTGTAACCGATAGTTGCGTAAATGGAGACGGCACTTCACGTGCTCAGGGCAAATCTGAAAGCAAACTCCGCGTCTCAGAGCTCTGCCATCTATATAAATGCAAATTTTGACAGTTCTGAAGTATCGCGCATACTCACAAATTCATAGCTTTTGGTCGACTCTGTAAGATCATCCGGGGTGCTTGAAACCTATCCTACTCCGCTGACACGAAAAAAGATACCAAAAGATATCAAAATATTTCTTGTCAATGTATGCATGAGCGTTCTTGTCCTCGGCTCTGTTACATTTTGTTTTCAGTATTTTTTCCATGTATCTCTTCCTACCTACAAGCTGGGCTTGAAGTACTTTGAGATGTGAGGTGTGTGTTTTTAGCTTATGTATCTAGGCATATTCGATGATGCTATGAAAAAGTGTTGGTAAAATGGGATTTTTACAAATGATTCAAATTTTTCTCCATGTCAAATCATTGAATATCAAATCATTGCATATCAAATCCATGAATTTAACTAGAACATGTGGATTTTAATAGTGACTGTCATTCCAATGGCATGCCACTATACATGGTCATATTTCAGGAGAGGCAGAAACATGTAGATGACTAAAGCCCTGAAGCCCAGACTCCCATGTTCTTTTTTTATGTTTTTTATTCCGCTAGATATTTCAAAGAATGGTCTGAATTGTGCTTTAGATTTGCATTGAAAGTAATCTTTTGTGGATATTTTTTTACCACAAGATTCTGTTAGTAGGTAAACAAAATTAATGGATGTATTTTGGGGTTCAACTTCAATTGAGCGAGGTTTTAGGGATGGAGGTACAGCAACATGTGAAGCATATTTTGGGGCATTGTATGATTTTGTTGTTCAGGTACATTTTTTTACCTATTGAATATTTAATTTTTGTAGATATTGCTGAACATGTTGTTATTATTTTAGAATCAACAAAACTTACCTGGTTTGTGAATCTACTAGGGTCGTACTTACCTTATTTCAACACCTGCAATTCCTCATTTGTCGCAATCTAGTACCTGGCAATTCGACAGAGTGCTGGTTGGTCACCCCATCTCCCTTCTTCACTTGCCAGGTACTAGATTGCGGCAAATAAGGAGCTGCAGGTGTTGATATAAGGTAAGGGAGTACAGTACGCGCTGTAGATTGGCATATCTGACAGTACAAAACTTGAATTTACCAGGACCATAAGCATGCCGTAAATATACTTTAAACTGAAGGCTAAACCAAATCTGACCCTCAATCTAAACTTTATGGTGAATGCAGACCATAAGTGAAACTGCTCATTATGATATTCCGCCATACTTCCCAATAAAACCCCCTCAATTAAAACAACAAACACCTAAACCCTTAATGAGAAAGAATAATAAATATATAAATCCAAGCCTAAATGCCACCATGCTGCGTAACGTGCCACAGTATAAATCCTTCAACCACGCTATGCCATTTCCCTCAAAAGTGATTAAAAGTTTTCTGTTTATGCTATTTGGACAAGTAATGAAGGAACCGGTATAACTTTTATTGTGATGTCACCGATTTAGGATGCAAGCTGGTGACGATGTTACTCGCATTTAACGTCCCCCTAACAAACACCGACTGCCACCATAATTCGCTTCGTGTTCTGTATTTCCCTCTCTAGAGTCATTGGGAGACAGTTGAACGTGAATGATGACTGGCCATAAATATCAAAATTTGTGGTAGTTCTGATTAGGTTGGGCCAATAAAAAGACATGTATTATTGGCTAACCGCGATTCCACAAAACTCTGTTTCAGGGTTCGCAATTAATCAACGCAATTTCGTTCTACGGACAGTCTTAACATTTCCGTGCTGTAAACTTGTAGGCAATAACTATTAATTTGCAGAAGCATCGTACGCTACATGAAGTTAAACTTCTCTTTCGAACTACTTGTGCTTCATTCTTACTGTGTGTCCTGGTACAAGTTCACAATTGGTGATTTTTTTTACGAAACCAGAGAACCAAGAAGTTGTACAATTGCATGCCTCTCCAAACTGAACAAATTCAGTATAAGGGCTTCAAATAAACCAATGGCACAAGTGCCATTGTGCCCTCTGTAATTATGCTAACCTACTGCAAAAGGCAGAGGCTATGTTGGATGTTATTGGGAGAGAGGGAAAGCTCAAATATGGCTGGCTGGACCTAGCCTAAATTTTTAGGGGAAAATGTTTTCAATTTCGACATTTATTTCCATGTTATCTCTATCAGTTATTAAGGGAGAATTAATGTCTGAACTTATGAAAATCAAATAATAATAATGTTACAGAGACTAACATGTGGTGAACATCTTCACAAATATCATCCATATATATTGTTTACTTTCTGAGATATTCCCATTTGAAAGTTCATAAAATCAAGCAGGGTGCTGTCATTTCGATAAAGATTGTGATGTGACATGCCCACTTGTAACTCAAGAGCTTTTGTTTTTCTCCATAATATGTTGTCAAATATTTTAAAAAGTTACCGATCAATTCAAATCAATTTTAATTTGATCTTTGCATGATACACTTCAGTAATTCAACCAAAGAAGTGTACATTGGGATGTGCATTCATGTAAATTATAGATAAAGAAAACAAAGAAATGCTTTAAATTCCAGGGGTTGTGAGACATAATTTGACTTACTCAAATATGTTTGCATTCATTTGAGGTGACAATGGCAGCGCCCTTCTCCGAGTTTCAAACACGTACATAACTCGGGAAGGAAACAATATTTTTCCATGAAATTTTGGGAAGATGTTTATCATACTTACACCTCTGCTTCATATTTCATAGAGACATTTTCAGGGTTTAATCCTCCTTTAACTAGTGTTAGGGTGGGGTGGAGTGTTACTCTGTCTTTTGCTGAGACATAGCAAAGGCTTTTGTAAGAAATATTCATCAAGGCCATGAGTTAAAATTGTCAAACTTAATTACTCTTCATTTTTAGCTAAAGGACAAAGTTGTTTCAATGACACAACTTTTAGGAACTTGATAATTCAATTATTTTATTGCTGTCCCTTTTTTTAACTAGCCGCTCTTATTTTCTCTTTCCCCAGAAATTTGACTATTATTGTCAACCATCAAGCCGCCTGAATTCATAAATATTCCACGCTTCAAGGCAGTACTTCAAACTGTCTATTCACATTTTGAGACAATCAATAACGGCTTGAATCTGTCTCTCCATAATAGCCTCGCCCATCTTGGGATCTCTCTGCATTATTACAAAACGATACTTTTTTAGCCAAAAGGCTCTTGTTTCTGATTCTTCTCGAGAGAACATGTGTAGGATTCTCCAACTTGGATCGGAAATGGCACCCCAAGTAAACTTCAGGTGACACCGTAGCCTAAAAGCCTACAAAGTATGTTCAAAGCTAGCTCTTGTTTGTGATTCTTCTGGAAAGGGCGGGTATAAGATTCTCCAACTTGAATCCCTCCTGTGAGCAAAATCATTACCTTGTTTTGTTTGCAAGTTTCTCTCTCAAATCTCCCTAAAAAGTGGCCTAACCAGGATTCGACAATTGTGGGGGCGCAACTGTTGATGTATGTTAGTTCTGAGGAAGGGGCCTAAGGAGAAGGGGTGTTTCCTCGCTTTTTGTGAATGTAATGAGCAGTGTTTACGCTAGGATTCAAAATCTGGGGGGGAAATTCCCCCCCATCCCAAATTTTTGGGGGGGATTTGTAA
>JAODUJ010000007.1:333738-348593 GCA_027564615.1 Psolus chitonoides | reverse complement strand
CTGGCAAGAGTCAAGAAATCAGAAGCTGCAATTGGCAACACTGATATCAATGACAAAATTTGAGTAGCATCGACTGTAGCATGTTCTGGCAGGGTGCTATGTAACAATACACATCGAATGTGTCTATCATTACGTGTTACCCTAACTGAGGTCATTATACCTATAGCCTAGGTATGTGCAGAATCACAAGACGCTCCTCTATATATAAGTTAATGGAGCTCAGTGAGTTCCTCTATATATAAGTTAAAGGAGCTGAGTGAGTTTCTGTGTTGCCAAACTGTCTTTCGAACTGATCTAATAGCCCATTATTGTTGTGTGATAGAGAATTCAAAATAACTGAAGACCTCTGATCTTTATATAAAGAGTTAATGTATTTCAGTGGGGAAAAGGGCCTGCCTAACAAGACCCTAGCCTAATTAACATAAATTCTCTGCCCAAACTTTTTAAATTTCAAACAATACAATTCATAACTTCAGCAATATTTTCTGAAAGTTGAGTCACTTCCGAGACTTGTCTGTCTGATGATAGTGGAGAATCTCATCCGCATATGACAACATTTTGCTCTTCTCTACTCTGCTGAAATTTAAACTCACAGTGCTCCTTTAACGACAACAACTCCCTTTATTTTATTCTCAGCGTAAAAAGTTTGGACCTGGTCTTATAGATTATTAGAAATAGTCAATTTGATAGATTCCCAACTCTCATAGTCTAGTTCCAGCCTATGCTATGTAAATTGTTGTTCTGTATCAAATGTGTGTCACATTAAAAAGATATTTCTGGATTCTGCCACTTAGCACTTCTGCATCCTATATTGCTAGCATTCACCATTAAAAGTCCCTTTTATTAATAACTTGTTTACCTTCCAATCAAGTTACCTTCCTAATTTGTTTTGCCTCACTACATTCTTTACTCACACTGCAGCATGAATCCACCTAATCATTCTGTCAAATACTGTCAAAAGAACTTATGAAGCCCAAGAGCTATTTAGAAAACAATAAATGCTCTCCCCATGATTAGGGCCAATAATTTATTTAGAACACAACCAGAAAGGGACAGTTTACAATCCCAGTTGACAGCAATCTATAAACCTTACCCCAAGAGTGGCAGTCAGGCCTGTCTACTAAAGACAGATTCATAAATTAAGGCCTCAAACCCTGCAGTAATCAGGCCTTCCATTCACAAATCAAAGCCATCAATTTGTGAGCCAAAAAAAATCCCCTGAATCACACACAGGGGCTCCACTGCGCTCCCCTGTACAGGCAAAAAGCTGTGAAAAGACCTATAAATTAGCGGCAGGCTCCCTGTCTACTCCCATTTAAAACAGGGAATCCTGGTTTGGACAGGTGTGCCAGTTGGTGAGTTGTCATCAAGGGGAAGTCCCTTCAGTCAGGCTGGGAAGCCCCTCTTTGGCCAGAGGTTGGTTTAACTGTGTGAGCTGCCAGGTTGCCTGTCTAGTGTCTACATGGATTCAATTGATCAATAGGGCCGCAGGTGTGGAGACTTGTCACCAGGACTGTACCTCTCCACACCTTGACAGATCAAAAACAATTGTGTCTACTTGGGCTCAGTGAGCTGGGAGAGTGATCCCCATTACCACAGCATGTGCTCCACTGCCAAAGTGAAAAGACAGACACCTTGGCAGCCAGAAGTTGACAGGTATTGTCAGAACATGTCAAACGGAATTGACTAGGATCATGAGGGGAAGAGGCACGCTAGCTGTTAAATATATGATTACTGCTGGCCTACATTTCCTCCTCTTAATAGATTTAGAGGTGTCATGAAGACTTTGGCAGCTAAGTGGCTTGCAGGGAGGTTAAGTGGCCGTGATTGGGCGAATGTGGGGGGAGATTCGAGCAGTACTGATGTAATGTATATCAGGGTAATCGCAAATAACACAAATCACAGCACCATCAATGAAACAGAATCAAAAACCATATTAAAGGTACTTTCAGGGTATATTTCTGTTATCGAAACAAAACGAATCCACTGATATTGACTGTACAGTACGATGTCTGAAACTACTGATATTTACATTTTCAATTGGATTTGGGCGGGAATATTGAGCAATGTTGCGATATTCGCAAACTCTCGAATTGCGGGTCCAAAAGCCTTTCCACCAATATGTTGCAATACTAACATAGATAATGCACTCAGAATGAATCTAGCCTATTACATGTGCCGTTATTATGGGAACATAAACCCTAGCTTTACACACACACAGTGTACTGAGTTTATTCTAGTCTCTCTGATGATTATCTGTGTGTTTACAAGAAACTAATAAGCTCTGGATTATTATCAAGTACGATGGACATGTCTGGAAGAAGGAGCCAATTTTGGTGACCCAGAAAAATTGAAATTAGTTCCGAATTCTCTTTTTTGAAACAATGAGGGGAAATGAACATCATTAAAGGTAAATAAATCGAAATTATTTTCAAAATATGTTGGAAGGATGAGTAAACTCTGATGTTTTTAATGGCAATTCCATCAAATCTACAAAGACCCCTTTTCTCATCCTAATAAATATCCCAGATATCTTCAATATTGGTCAGCCAAAATGAAGTTGTGTGTGATAATTTGACCAATACAGGATTTAGCATCCTGGGATGGCAAACTCTTGGTGGCAAAGGAGAAGCGTCTTTAAAGTGTCTTTAACTTTTGACGTTTGCATGCAGTATTTGAAAGTCAAAGTGCCAAAGCATTATTTTACGCCCCCTCTCAATTAGGGATTAGGAGAATTTGGTACCGAGCGGAAAAAATAACCTTTACAATGAATAGTGAATTAAATTTAGGCATCGGTATTCTACCGGATGTGCTAATGTTTTAAATTAAATTATGGGAATTAAAATCAGACTAATCAAAATTATAAACTTTTACTCTATAGTCTGTTATACAACATCGTATGTAGGCCAGGGGTTGCCAACCATTTTTAGTCTGAGGGCTACATTGCCATTGTCAACAGATAAATTCTGTATATGGCAAACCACATACTGTAAGCACACTGCAAGCCCTTATTTTTCTCTCTGGACACACTAATGTTGTGGAAGCTCCTACCAGATAGGGATATTATTTGGCTGATTGTGTACATTAATTTTGTAGATAGGATTCATGTAAATAATAACTTCACATATGTTTTTCATTAAAAAAAAAATTGACCTGAGTAGCCTATATTGTATTAGTTTCAAAAAAGGAGAATGTTCAATATTTTTGAATAGTGTTGTGGTGTTGCGTTTTAACACATTTGCTGAAATGCAAAATATTTTGGATTTTATGTACCTGTAGGATAAAACTGGGTCTAGGTTTGGGGGGACCTTCAAACATTTTTTTCTTGTTTTATTCCCTATTATAGTAGTTTATTGCACAAAATGCCTAAAACCTTTTTAATTTCCGTAGATTGGTTTATTCCCTGCACATAATACCACAGAGAGAATCGAAGTCTGATACACTGCATGAACCATGATCCCCGATGATTATATATCTCCCCCCAACTCTTGTTTTATGGCTAAAGGTGCTGCCAGCTAGGCCTATGACTGACGCAATCATTGGCGATAGTAAAGAACAGTAAAAACGGAACTTTTCCCTGCAAGCTTCTTCATCAGCCTGATTGCGATGCTGTTGGGAATTTTTCATCTCCAATAAAATCCTTTCCCAGCTAACTTCTCCATCAAAGTTTTACTCTAAACAAACTACCATTACAAGGGCTGCAAAGCATAAACATAATTGTTCCAGTCTGGATCAGACGATCTTATAAACACACAGAGTGAAGGGGGACAAATAAGTAAACAAATCGTAAATATTGTAAAGCCTGGCTTTAATAGCCAACAACAAAATATGACAGCATCTAGCGTTAAAAATCCTTTGCTCTACTCGCCACCGCTTCAGTTCGACCACTTTCTGAAAATTAGTTCCTTCAAGTGAACACATATATTTTTGTGTTCTTTATTCTCTGTTCTATAAGATATACAGATAAAGGCTTGATTACGGCCATTTTTTTTTCACTTCCAATTAAGAAATTAGGGCAATGAGATTCATGACAAATTTTGGAGAACCATATTATATTGATGGTCTTATTTCATGTAGACCTGTTGGCCATTTTTTTTTCACTTCCAATTAAGAAATTAGGGCAATGAGATTTATGACAAATTTTGGAGAACCATATTATATTGATGGTCTTATTTCATGTAGACCTGTTTTGAAATTGTGACATTCACTAATAGCATTTACTTGCATAATTTGAAAGATACGAAAAATATGGAGATACCGGAAAAATATGGGATGAAAATTTGGCAACACACTTGACTCACTAGGCTCTCTTAATGCCTGTGTTACCATGGAATCTACCATTCTACCCAGATAACAGTCTCATTCTAACTTTGAGAGATGACCTCAATGAAGATGTATAACTGGCAGAGGCTATAGTGTGGAAGTAATGGGCCTATTCAACAAAAGCAAATGTACTGCAGATATTCTGACCTTTGACCTCAATGTAATTTGAGTATTACAGGCATTACTTAATATAGGCTGGCTCTCTGCATCAATCCCCTGATCACATTCCAGCCCAAATACTGAGAGACCTCTCTATTTTCTCTGCCCGAGGCCTTTTGCTGTGTTCTGTAGTGGATGCTGCTCCATCAGCCATCACAAATTGAGATTCATACACTCACTGTTTATTTAGCGGTGCTCGGCGATGCGGCCGGCATCATGAGTACGCTGTTAATATTTCACTTATTCCTCTAAACTAACTCTGAGGACGCTCGATTTAGCCCGGCTCCACTAATGCATACACAAACATGTGTGCAATTATGATCTTTTCAAACACATGGAGAGGATGGGGACGGAGAAAACATGGCTCATTAGGAGCTTTAACCAGTACTCGCCGTGAACTTGGCCTTGCCTTCTCACCCTAGCGACAAGAGAGTACAGAGAAATGGACAACGACAGCTTCTCGCTAGTCGGAATCAAGTGAATGGACAAATGGCAAATGTAAACTTGACGCTGCCCGATTGAGAACAAATGTTTGAAGACATATTATCGAGGTGATTATTCCAAAATTTCCCTCAGGCTAAAGCATCTAATTCATTATTTAAAACGTGAGTCGCAGCAGAACGTGCCACTGTCTACATCGATACCATGTCCCTGCCACGTGTCACTCGTATTAAGATATGACTGAAGTCTACTCAAAGAATAATTCAATCTCATGGGATGCGATTTTACAAAATATTATGCATGATGTCGCAAGGAAACGACAGCACAAACCTGATTTCGTTGAATAGGAAAAGTGTCAAAAGTGCTGAAAATTAGGTCAAATTAAATTGTAACATGACCAAATCAGACGATGCAATTAATTGAGATGAGTATCATTCGTCATTTTAGACAGATCTATAACTGTACACTGTGGGAGGTAACCTGACACCCGATACACAATCACATAGACGCTATAGTAATTACTGTGTACTCTAGAACTTGACCACAGATGACCTCTGCCCTTGGTATGTGACCTTTGACCTCATTAACATATTCAAGTACCCATGTCGCACCTATGATCCAAGTTTGGCTGCAATTAAACCTCAACTTTTCAAATGAGACCAATTTCTAGGCTATTTTACAACATGACAACATGATTACCCTCCACCTTGGTATGTGACCTTTGACCTCATTAACATGTGAAGGTACACATGTTGCACCTATGATCTGAGTTTGGTGGCAAGCAGTGTGTGTGGAAAAGATATGGACGAAACAAAAAGAGTGTACTAAAAGTTTGACGTACACCCAGAAAGGATGCAGCCATAAGGTCTACTTCTACGGATGGCCTAAAAAACTTGAAAACCAAACAAGATTTTTGTCAATGTGGTTTTCGGAAACATATTCGTTTTGATTGCTCTACATATCGACAACTTCGAAGGTTTTGGGTTCAGTTCTCCTTCAATATTTTTTGCTCTACTGTGTTCGAGATTCACATCATTCTACCCCCCCCCCATGAATAAATAGGCCACCTCTACTTCTTCCATGAATTTCTCCCCTCCCCATTTATTATCCATATGTACTTTACTGCAACAAAGAGCAACATAGAGTTATCCTTTCTTTAGTGAATTTATAAAACTGTTCCAACTTTTTGGGAGGTGGGGTATGGGCATGAAGTTTCTTTAAGCCCAGTTTACATTACAGTACGTGACGTGACCTCCTGCGAAGAGACCATCTAGAGCGGTGGAGACTGGTCTCCAGAATGTTCCCCTTCCACAAAACAATTCACCGAATGGGTACATTGGAATACTACTCGTCGCAAGACTCAGTCTCAGTCGCGTGCGACCGACGACCGAGCCGTGCGTTTGCTTGCAAATGCATGCAAAAGTCGGAAAGCTGTTATCACTATATGCGACGCGACTCATTAAGACACAATTTTTTGTCGCGTCGCATATATAGTGTTAACAGCTTTCAAACTTTTTGTATGCATTTGCGAGCAAACTCACGAATCGGTCGTCGGTCGCACGCGACTGAATCTTGCGAGTCCCATAATGTGACCCAGGCTTCAATAATATTACTCGACCTTTCGTATGAATGACATGGCGTCTAGCGATGAACACTCAAACTTTACATTAATTACTAATTATCAGAATCTGTGTTTGGGCGATCTAAAATATTTTTATTCCACAAAACGAAGACCCTTTCCTCCTTAGCCGCTTGTGAACATATTACAGATTGTTTTAAAAATTTGGCAATAGGGTATGCTGGCAAGTGGCAACCCTAGACAGAAAACAAGTTTCATCATTTTTAGGGGCTTGGTATTGACTCCAGTAAATGTAATAACCCTATCTGTACATTCTGTGATGACTGGAATTAAACCCAGATTTTTTTACCCAGTACTGATTTCTGTCCCAGATCAACATATGCCCAAAAATATGAAACTGCGTAGGACCCACATACAGTCATAGACAAAAGAAAATAGTTTCAAAATCTAAGATGTTCTTCAATATTCTAAACTGTTCTAACTGAACCTTTTAAATGTTGTTATCTTAGAAATTAAGGAAAAGTGTAGCTACTCCTTGCCCACCAAAGCTCGGAGGAACTTAATCAAGATCCCGCCGCTGACACAATGATAACGAGGGAACAAGGGTAAGACTTACAGTAGGATACCGCAAAAAAAACTGAGTGTCTTGATTGTATCGGATGAGAAACTGGAAAGCTGTAATTGCAATCTTTCATTAGCGTTCTGTTTCACTCCCTCTACAAGCTAAAAGCAATCAATCATTGCTCAACGATTACATGCAAGTCTTTATTCCTGAGAGGAGTGTTTGGCCCTGACTAAGTGAATTTTAACACAATTTGTGAGACTGATGCTAGCTAGTGAAGCAAGCCTAGATGAAATTAGTGTCCCCATCTCGAGCATTTTCGTTAGGCAAATTGCAGCAGTTTGCAGACGGCTGTAAACACAATCGGGCAGCCGGGAACTGTCGCAAATTGAATCTATCGGTCATTCACTCGCGCGGCTCTTGGTTATCTTTTATACGCCACTGCTGGTGGTGATGCGAACATGTGACATTAGAGTCGTATAAACCACACCGTGCACCTCAAAACTGAAAACCCCTCAAAGGCAAAGAAAAAATCTCTGACTAGGTCCCAAATTAACGTGATCATTTTGCAATAACTGGCGAAACAATTGAAGACGATTCTTTTCAATTTATGGGGCAGGTTTGCCGGAGGGGATTTATCCGAACTGTTTCCTCGTATATCAGAGCCTAATGCATGACACTCTCTCTTTCGAAACCAATAATTATTCCAGCCGAAATGTAATTTGATCAGGCTCTAAACAAAACTATTGGGTTTGAGCCATCTACCCGGTGGTTATGCTTCGTGACAGAGGGAGATTTAATAAAGTCACAACAACAAAATAAGATAAGAGAGAAACAAATTTTTGAGTCAACAATTTTCTTTTGATAATATCTGAGCAGCTCCACTTCAGAAGAAAACCAATGAGAAGGGTCTGCAGGAAGAAAAGAACATGTGCACAGAAATAACTCAAAAACTTTGTCTGTTCATAGTGAATGCACTAGCATAACTAGAGTGTGGTAATTGGGGGGGGGAGGGATATTGTACCAACGAGAAACAAAATGAACTGCCAAAACCACGAATGTACCTCCCCTTGGTTACGCTAGTATAAGTTCACATCCAACAATGATTATTTTATAAGTGACACAAACACACTGTGTGCATTGATGTTAGTAGATAATTCTTGTGCCACAGTCACAGACATTTATTCATTTTTAAATTGGTGGGGGGGGGGGAAACCTTACAAACATTTCTTGTGTAAAAATATAAAGTCAATGGCATCACCCTCATAATGAGAATGCCCCCTCTGGACCCCAAATTGACACCCAGGGCTGCAGTTTCAGGAAGATGAATGAATGGCAGAGTAAATTAATGTTGTTTCAATGATTTACATTTTTATTTATTTATCTTATTCATTATATTTAGGTAATAAAATATATATCAAATATTTTTGCACCAAAGATAAATTATTCAATTCTTGTCTACTTATCTAACCTGGTAATGGAAAAGAAATAGGCCTATTGTTATAACTTTTTGCCATAACATATTTTTTATAAATGCTGTAACTTTTTTATTGAGTTTTAAATTTTTGAATTTGTATATATTCATCAAATGATAATAAAATGCTTAGAATATATTTTTTAAATGAATTAAGAGTAATAAGCTTCATCCATGCTTTTCATGTTATTTCAAAACATCTTTTTCACTGGTTATAACATAGTTAGCCAATGTACAATGCTTGAAAAGAGCCAACTTCAGTTTAAAAGCCACAGGGAAATTTGTCACAGAATCATCTCAATTTTATAGTCTTTATTTGAATAACTTGATATTTTGACAGCGGCCAGCCTATCAATTAATAAGCTCTTGCTCATGCTAACTGACCAAGGAGATATCACTCCTCTTGTACACAATTATTCAACAAATTACAAATATCGCTCATTGACAATCATGGAGATCACCTTACTGGCCAACTGTCCCTCACAAAGGATATGCATATCCTGAGCAGGTAATTGCTCGGTGTGGGTCCTCCAAATGTGTTGTCCCACTCTTGAGAGATTAATTTCAAATTCATAGGATAACAGTTTTTCTTCCTTTCTCCTGTAGTGGAACAACAGTTTGGGGATAAATGTCCCAGCCAGGACGAGCGGAAGTGCAATTCGACACTCGGACCTGGATGCGTCTTTTGTGAAAACTCCTCTCTTCAAGAGGATTTCAAGTGAGGAAGTCTGGGGAATTCTAGCTGATGACTATTCGCAGGGATACCCACAAGGAATTGTTGAGGGTACTCTTGCTAGCAATAGATACATGGTAGTTTCTGCTGCTACTTCAATAGCTGTAGGCTACTTGTGTTTCTCAGGGATTGTCTGCTATTATAAACTATATTTCTTTCTCAAGTGTTGTTTAAATATCATGACACTAGGTAATAGAGGCTTTTTACCTTTACACGACTCCACACGAAAAGCCTCCATAAATTAATCAGTGGCAGGAGTTGAAAGCAAGGCAGTAGAAAGGTAAGGGATGATATAACAAAGGAAAGATATCAATATTCAAGGAGGTGATTCGAGGGAGTCCCGGGGGATGAAATCTAGCTCAATTTTTATTTTCATAGGTGCAAAAGATTGGGGTGAAGTGTGGGGATAGGGTGGGGAGGGGAGGTGTGGGAGTTAGGGTTCTGAATCCAATCAGTAATCATTATGTTGCATTTTTAGTGCGAAACAATTGACACAATAAAGGTTTATATCAAAAGACTTACATCATGCAATTGACTCACGTTGACCGGTGTATATGGGGTGCGTCATTCAATCAACAAGTGCATAATACAGACATATCCCATTCCCATTTCTCACTATTTATTTTTGGCTCTAATTCTATTTGTGGTTAAAATTAAAATACCCTATTTTCCTGCAAGGCAGGTTGGCAGGTTAGAGTTTAGGTCCCACTGATGTTCCCCCCAGTAAACTGTGTTTAGTCACAACTGGGCTGGGCACACAGTGTGGTCAGACATATCAATGTGTTTACAGGAAGCTACATATTTCGTCTTTGATTTCAATCTTTGTTATTTGAATGAGGATTAAGGAGCCAATTTGTCCAGTATTTTGGCAAGAACACTGAATAAAACTTAGGGTTGTTCAGCAGACTAATTTATAAAGCCCTAAATATTTCCCTTAATTCAATTTTGCGGAGCCACCCAACCTAATTTGTTTGCTCCGCCAAAAAACGTAACCCTCCGGCCAAATCATCCGTCTCTAGTATTTACCGATAATATTCTTGAGATCATCCCAGTAAAATTAGGTAAACTTTTTCAAAACTTTTAGGAGGTCAGGCTAATTATGTCAGCAGCCATCCTGTCTACTTTACCCAGCAGTGTGCACTTTTAGAAAAAAAACATCTCAAAATTGGCTTACAATATTGTGAGGTTTATATAAGCCTCAGGCCTTAACTGGCACACATCTAAATTGGACAGATGGATGGTCAGGGGAACAAATAGCCAATAGCCAATCACTGCCCCAAAATGTGTACTTAAAAAGGACCATTAAGAGCCGTTCAGACTACTGATTCGATACCATGCAACATTATTATCGGATGGACTGTATGTACACACTGCCTGCAACATTTCTGTCGCATGCCTTTCTCTGTCTGGAAATACTTCCCGTCGTGTGACACGCGCATGAGACGTCTTGCCACTATTGATTGGCCAAACCTAATATCCATGCGACAAAAATGTTGTATCGTATCGCATGCAGGGTGTAGTCACATTGAAAATAACACAATTCAACTTGCCAGCCGACAAAAATGTCATATTGTATCGCAGTATAACGGCTCTTTACCCTCAACCCAAATCCACCAAAAATCTGTAGCAGGCTACTGGTTAGCTCAACTGATGTTATGCATGGTACTCTCAGACTTTCCAACATTGCAGAAAATTGATGTGTGTGAAGGCCGTCATATCGGGATGCCCACCAGGCGGACTCGATTTACGGCCGCACCAGTTGTATACAGAATAGTACATATTCAAACCTGCTACAATGTTTATCTTGATGGAGGAGTGTAAGGGGATGTATCCTCCTCCCTTCGAGTACTTTTTGATTAGTTATGGGTGCGTGGATGCAAAATGGTGCAGTATTTAGCAATTTTTGAAGTGAATTTGCCTCGAGGTTGTTCATTTTTTCAAGTTTTCAGAGGGACCACGGGAATGCGTGTGACAATGTCACCCGGGTGATGTGTGAGGAGCATGAAATGAGTGTGACACATGCCAAATGCATCCGTTTTTATTGGTAAGTCTGTGTACTCTGACCAACAAAAAATTATGTAAGATATTTCCTGAGATATGAAATTGGTGGCCAAACCTTATCCATAGGTCCAACTTATTTGTTGTAAACTGTTTGTTGGGTCTTGTTTATTAATATGCAGGACAGGAAAAAAGATATATTACCTTAAAAGTAGAGGGTGGGCTATTGCACTGTGGGAGGTCATTAAAACTATTCCTATGGTCATTTCCCCTAGGATTTGTTTATATTTATTGGCTTTTGTGGTTGCTTATTTATCCCTCCATCCAAGGGTACTGGACATATGTGAGCCATCTCCTATTAAAACAGAAAGTAGGCCAAACACAAGAGGCTCCCTTTGTTTGTGGCCATTCTATTGTGACATGGGGCCTGTGATCATGGTCTATTAATCATCCTGAATACTATTGTCAGCTTAGGTTCCTCAGTCAGTGTGGCTACTCCAAAATTTCACATTGTCTATAGATTTGTCAACATGTAGGATGGTTAGAGATTTTTCTAGTCTATAGGCTATGTATTAATCAAAATGAACTACATCCAATAATTATGGTTATGAGTTATGACTGGTATAAAATCATTGTTCCAATTAGACTAATATGGGAAGACAAGATAACACAGTAAAGTCTCATTTCTCTATTTTTCACAAATTGGTTTTTTTTTAATTGAGTATGTTTTCCTTCAAAGTTGAGATATTTTTTTAAAGGTCAATATCTTTGTTTTCTATTAGGTTGGGGTCCTAATTTTGTTGAGACCTTGTAAATAACTTCAGGCAGTGGCAACACTGCTAAGTCAGTGTAAATGGCTTTATAATAATGGGTTTATATGAAGTCAGTGACTGACTAGCTATACAACAGCTGCATACTATGATAGGTTATAATTAGGGAAGGTGTTTAGTTGTTTGTAACTGGCTTTAATTGATAAATCCACTTAAGGGCAGAAGTGTAAGTGTAAATAAATATGGCTTACAAACAGTGTTTTTCAAGGTTATGTGATGGGGACCCCTTGTGGTGTTGCTTTATAACAAGCTATTGAGACCTGCATGAGACCATGAGAGGTATGGTAAATGTTTATACATACAGGAATAGACCGACTGATCAACACAATGTAGTGCCATGATATAGACAAGAAGAGTAGGGTTTTCTGTTGTAGATTAACTAGGATTATAACAGCATTAATTGGGGGTTGGGAGGGGGTGGTACATGACAAAACATGAGGACAAAAGTCGATTATCACCTAAAAGCAAAATGATCCTCTGAAAAAAGCTGTCAGGCTAACTTTCTTCCACAGAGCTAGTGTCGCCTAGTGCAAGACATTTACGGGCGATTATTACTCCAATGATCACACTCAAAATATTAAAACCAAATGTCTGTAGACCAAAACCCACCATAAAGCTGCAACTTCTATCAATGATAATATTGATAATTATAGGTACGCTACGAAAACACCCACTAATTTTAGTAATAATTATTAATTTATAGAATGCATCTATACTCACTTCTGAACAATATTCTTTAACCATTTTTTCGGGGACTTTTATAATCTAACTTTTATGAAGCATTTTTTCTGATTTTTCATCATAGACAAACCAAATTTGGCCTATAGGCATATAAACAACTCAATCAAGTGTTTACAGCAGAAAGATGGAGCTAGACAGATATATCAGATATTTCTCAGTCAATAATCAACTCACAAATGTTCCGACTTCATGTCTCACAATAATAACTGTACTCTTCTCATTCACTGTCCGATAGTTATTCGATTTTTGCAATTTTTTATATGAAATAGCCTACCTTAATTCGTGAATATTTAAGCTTACAGTTAATATCTTTGTATCAAAACTATTAATAATAATTTCAAAGATAGTAGAGAAACACCCACTAATTATCAAGATTAATATTCAAGACAGTGATTCATATCATATACAATGCATATATTTGAGATAATCTGGTGATATTCTGAATTCTGAACAATATTTTTTATCAAAATTACACTTCATCGTCAAACCTATTTCAAAGCATTTTCAAGATTATTTTCCAACATGGACAAACTATTGTGCTGTTATTGATTTCATATAAACCTACTGCAACTAAATAAAGTGTTCATCAGAAAAGATGGAGCTAGACAGATAGATATTTCTCACAGTCAATAATTGACTCACATGTTCCAACTTTGTCTCACAATCATTAGGTCATTTCTTGCTATTTTTTAGGTCGTTCTATATAAATTAAATAGCCTACATTATACCCATTCATGGATAATTATGCATACATTATTCCTCCTTTGTCTCGATGTTCACATAATTATTTTATGTGCAATGCTGCGCATGCAAAATACCGCCAATATGATCACTGTGTCTGGCTCTCTGCTGTACACTGTGGACTTTGGACCCTGCGTAATGTTTGCCCTTTCATTACCCATCTTTTCGAGATGTAATACTCGTAAAGACGGTACTTGAAGTGTAAAAGGCTTCTTCAATAATTATGTATGACCAATATGTCATCATTTTGGGCTACTTGAATGGGGCTGTGTTGATTTACAACATACAAAGGCAGTTGTAACATGAATAGGCCTATAATATTCTACAACTGCCAGTTAAAGCATGATATTATTTTTAAAGTAAAAACAATGAATTTTAAAGAGGCATACAGTAGGCCCATTCCTGGGTTTGCTCACATGTTTTTTTCATAGCCTCTCACATATTTCGAAGTATTCCCAATTATAATGACACATAATGATTTTCAATCTCTCTCAAAATACTGTATAATGGATGTAAAGATCAATGTGCTCTTTTGAGCATTCTAATATATATATCGATACTCATTATCGCAAATTTTTAGAGCACTTGTTCAGGGAAAAAAATAGGTGGCCGCTGTTTTGAAGAATTTTTTTTATCATTGCGCACTTGGAATTGATCATTGCACTGAAATTAGGCCTACACCATTGTTTTGAGAGAGAAAAAATAATCCAGGGAACGAAAATATGGTTACCTGCACCTTTAGAAGTGAAATTTACCAAATGAAACGGCTCAAAACGATAATAAATGCAAAATACAATTTGCAGTTTTCCCCGATTAGGCTAGATAATTAGGCCAAGAATGTTGTGTTGCTAGGTGTAGGTAGGGCACAGGTGCAGTATTCTGTTAGTTGACGATACGGAAGAGACACTAAGGCACCAATTTCAATTTTGTTGGCACAAACATAGTTTTTCAGTTTTCACATCCAAGCTCTTCGTTTACTCCAATCGATACAATATGAACACTGTTCCTTGTTGCATTGCAACGGTCCAGTGTTTTTTAGGGGCCTCCTTGAATCTCACTTCGATTATTTCCCATCGAATTCTATCAATTGAAAGGCAGAGGCATAGTACAAACCTTTTCTTTTGAGAAATTCTGAAGTGGCAACTCAAATATCCCAAAAGTGTGTTTGGGAGAATTACAAATATTTATAAACATCATACAATTTCATTCGCCTAATGTCTGCTTAAAAAAAATTGATAGCCTTATGAACTTGTCAATTGTATGACCCACCCCCT
>JAODUJ010000007.1:317267-329420 GCA_027564615.1 Psolus chitonoides | reverse complement strand
GTGGGGGGGATACAAGGGGGTACCTGGGGGGGGGGGACACATGTCCCTCCCCAGGTGCCTCCCCTATCCTAAATACAATTTCTGGTCTGCCAAAAAATGTGCACACCAGCTTGGGAAATCAGTGGAAAGATCTCAAACCCAAAAATCCCTGGAGATGAAAAATGAATCTAATGGTGTTCTTGCATTTTATAGGCCCCTACTTACTCTCATTCCCATGTAGGCATGGCCATTTATCGAATTTGTTACCTAAGGATGTAGGCTACAGAAGTTAATGCACCTGTCATTTGTATTATGGCCTATCGGACCCCCAACCCCCCTCCCACCCCGGACATGGTAAGTGAAAGGTATCAAGGTGACGCAACCATTGATATAACATGAGGTGCCCCTAAGACACTCTAATGACACACCACACATTGGATTTCGACTTACCAATGGTGGGAAAACTGACGCACCATTTGTGGTATCTTGATTCACCAAAACATAGAGCGTGTTTCTACTGAGTGAACTTAGCGCTAAGTAGCGATAGGTTCCGATATACAAGTTGGGTAGAAACAGCCAATAATTACCATGACCCACCCATTGACGCACCCTGTCCAGGGGTCCAATAGACTGTCTTACAATTGATAGGTGCATGAGGCCCACGTACTTCTCTCATATTTCAACTCGTGTCTATTCAGCATTAGAAGTAGTATCATACCAGCTGGTAACTATTGCCAAGGTGGGATGAAGGGACACCTCACACTGTCACACATATTTCCAATGGTATACCTGGAGGCCTAAATTAACCTTCATGTCAGGTGTACTGTAAATATGTATGTAACATATTTAAACTACCTATGAAGCTGGTGCAGGAGTAATACATATATGCCTGGTGGGCTAGGCTTAAGCAGGGGAAAAGATCATGGGGGTCAGGCCCTAAAGGGCTCAGGATCCCCACTTTTTGAAGAATGAAGATACTCCCATTGACTAACATTTTCACAGAGTAAATTTGACCCTGACCCCCTTGACCCCCTCGCTTATGACAATGGATCTACACCCATGGGCTTAAGTGTGACAGGGCCGTTTAGATTGAAGCCTACATCTCAAATACTGTGAACCTAGGAGTTTCCAGGAGCTTCATCCTTTGGACCCCAGGCATCACAAACAGAAAGTAACTGAGAGTGCCCCATTTAAAACTAGTGTCCCCCCTCCCAGACTAGAGTCTGGCAATGCCATGCCACTGATGATGACTGTTGACAATTATGAACAAACAGTAAAACAGCTAATTTACTTGTCGACTCTGGGTCTGTGTTGCATAGGCCATTGAACAACGGAGTTGTTTCAGTATTGATTTTACGATAATCTTTCTTTGCAGCTTAGTCTCCTCACTCTCCCACTTTGAGTGGAGTTCCTTTCATGCCCATCTGACTGAAGTAAAATCCTATATGAATTTGTGAACACTGTCACAACAATTTGTCCCATGTGGGGACCCTGAATGGGACCATGGTCACTCTTTTGTGTAATTGGCCTACTTTGAGTATAATGACCTCATCAGGAGCCAATCATTACTGTTTATTGAATGCACACAAAGGGGGAGGGAGGACAGATACTGGGAGCTTAACAGGATATAGAGCACTTAATGCAGACCAGTGTAAACTAACAATTAAGCTTACCCTATTGTTAGGACTAATCTCTTTAGAATGATCTACAACCACAATATTATCCCCAAGCTATGTAGTAAGACTATGGAGATATAAATACAGAACCTCCATGATATAGCCTAACCTGTTGCCCAGAAGAAGTATCCATCCATCCAATGTGCTGGGTCACTCCTACTACGGGATGGTGTGGGGAGGGGAGGTAGAATTCACATGTATTTATTTTAACTTTTCAATTATTCAAACCTTTGAGTGCCTTTCAATTTTTGGCACACCCAAATTAATCACGAATTTCCAGTGGTAGGAGATACCAGAAAGTTGTAGGGAATGTCCTGAGGCTTGGGCACTGCTGTTTTCAAAGCAAATTCATTTCACTTTGATTCATTATGTTAATTTTAATTTATTCATTTATTTCACTTTTATTCATTATATTACATCTCAAAACAAGTTGTAAGATAGATGGTGAACGTATAGACCTATATACATCGCAATTTAAGCTAAAAGCACACGGACATAAAAAAACACTAAACATCAACGTTTTTGTTTCGTGTTTCGCGTCCGTGTGATTTTGGCAAAAACAAAAACATCGTTTCGCAAAACAGTTTTGTTTTGTGTTTCATGTTTTCGGACATCCGTGTGCATTTAGCTTTGAATCCTGAATCTGAGTTTCAAACTTTGGTCCGACAGTGAAAGAAAATAATTGGTTAATAGTTCAGAAATCTTTTTTGTAGGCCCCACAAAAAAATCATTTTCCTAAACATCAACACATTCAAACTGATATTACTAAGAGCGAGTATCTGTGTTCATTTTCGCACAGCAAAGCCATTACAAAGGGTACAGATGATATTATAATATCACACAAAGTTGCCAGCTTTTGAAAACAATTGTAAGAGAAATCTTTAAAATAGAACTTTTAAACATTCAACAACACGCATGAACTAATGTTAGTCTATAGGAGCCTATCCTATAGCCATAATTCTTTCACACAACCAGTGAAATATCAGGGCTCTAACTGTTTCAATCTATTAGTCAATAAGGCATGGTTACAAGTGCCTTGCTTTAGAAGTTTGCAATATACACATGAAAGTATTGGCCGGAATACAGACAGGGCCTTCATCCATGCCTTTTAACATGATATTATAATATCACACAAAGTTGCCAGCTTAAACTGTTGGGTCCAACTAATAGACTGTTTTAATCCTGGCCTCAATAGGGTTAGGCTTATAGATCATTGTACCCAATGGGCAGAGCTAATGATGTTTATATCTCCTAAAAGGATTTCCACTTTAATGGAGATGGGTTAGATACATCCATGCCTGTTAACATGGAAGCTAATATAGTAGGCCTACATAAACTGTTGGGTCCAACTAATAGCCTGTTATAATCCGGGCCTCAATAGGGTTAGGCTTATAGATTATTGTACCCAATGGGCAGAGCTAATGATGTTTATATCTCCTAAAAGGATTTCCACTTTAATGGAGATGGGTCAGATACCTCACAGTAGGGGTTCTAAGTTCAAACAGGAATAAGGGGATTATGGCCTACTCAGCCTAACACACTGGTTTAATGCAAACAGATTATTAGACAGGGTTAATTAGAACACTATATTCAATGGAGCTCAAAAGCTAATTGTCTGTGTAATAACTGTGATATACAGTCTGTGAGTGGTGGTGGCCTTCTTGTTAATATTCGACAATATATTTGGAGCTAAAATGATGACATTTGTAATGGGAAATAGGCCTATGTTTTTCTGTGTGTTTCACTTTTTCATGAATTTTGCAATGAGAATATGCCTATAGGCTACTATATACAACATGCATAGACAATCCAACATTCTCCATTTTCATTCGATTCTAGATGGTTTGTTTGGGTGGTTTCATCAGTAATAATATTAGTCAATTTACTTGGAGGTATGAGCCACCTACAAAATTTTCATTTTCAAAGTACTGCCTATCAGCAGCCATACTGCAGACCAGGGCTTAAGGTAGGATTATGCTCGTAGGCAGTGATTTGTGGAAACCAGGGTGTTCCGCTTTTTGAATGCTTTGCGCATTAGCGGTGTGGTCAAGAGGCCCGCCCAGGAGAATATGGGCCATGTTTTTGTTGGTTAGGCCGTGCAAATCACAGTTGCACAGCTGACTACCTAAAGCCCTGCTGCAGACGGACTGAGACCATGCACAAACGACACAGAGTTTGGCAAAGAAAATTTTGCCGTGTGGAAGGGGGATGGTGCCAGACTGCAAGATTTGTGTGTTGTCACTCCCGTTTTGAGAATGTATTTTTCATTAAAACTATTCAACAACGAGGCGATCCTATATTTGATCTCCTGAAAATATATCTGAAAATATATAGTTTTGCCATGTTGCAATCTCAAGTTGCATGGTCCCCCATTTCCGAGTAATCCTGACCCAACCAAGTTCTTAGGGTTCATGTGTGAAAGCTAAGGCTTTTGGGGCCAATGTCGCAAGTTCTCTCGGCAACTGAGTCCGTCTGGTTCGCGTGTGAAAAGGTCTAAAATCCTGAAAAAGGGACTTTAAAACTGTGACATTTTTTTTACCTTGATTTATATCATGATATTATCGACTATTCGATATTATTTCCACAGTTGATTCCGGTTTCAACTGCCTCAACAACAATTGTATTAAGATAAAACACCTCTCACTGTAACAACCGCCCAATGATATACAAAAGCCATATCGATATTAATGTAATCTGATTCTGTTAAAAGGTTCACACCCCTAGGCCACTTTTCAATATAATTAGTGTTGCAAGTAAAAACGATGAGATTATAAAACCCAACCTGCTACAATGCTCATCTACCCATACACACAATAAGCTCAATATAAAACATAGCCTTCACCCCCAAGCACCCTGCATATACTCCTTCATGCTTCGGTTACGCTCCATCAGTTCATAGCTATCTACGTAATGTAAATCGAAAAAGAATTTTCATTTGAATAGTTTCTATCGTTTCTTTCGACATTTTTAACTAGTAAAAACATGGGACCATCTGTGTGTGAGAATCAGCCTAGATCCAAAATGCATTGTTTTAATCAGAACAGAATTCCCATCGAGGAAGCGAACCATTTCGGAACGGAAAAGCTAAGAGTAAGAGCGGCGGCGGCGGAGCCGTTGGTGCATACATTAGACGACTGCAGCTCTCCTCTATTTAGATGACTCAATATCATTTTCCTCTCCTTTCACTGCAAGCCTCATTGGGAATGTTAATTACCATCAGATTAAAACTTTTTCCTTCCCCTATAAATATTTCGAACGACACGCAGCCAACGTGCAAGTTCAGCCTGCAGTCACAACTGCCACGGATGGTTGCACACACCTTATCAAGATTGTCAAAACTGACTATATTTGCGATAAATAGTTTTTCAGTGCAGCCCTGTCGCTGACTTTAATGGCGGGGAATGCACAGTCATTTTCATATATATATATGTATGTAATAAAATATGAACTAACGAAAAATAATAATAATACAAGGCAAAGAATTTTACCATGACAACCAAACACACATCCATAATTAGAACATTATTAGGCCTATACTAATCAGGTAACAGAATACAGATACTGGAAACAGTATACATCTTCAATCGTCATTTCCAGTCTGCGAGAAACTCTTGCCACCAATAGGGTTCGTCTTGTAACTATTTACAATTAGAATGAACCAGGGATTTAACCCTCTAAGCCATAGGTTCTCAATCTGTTTGGAGGGCCAAATTATTTTGAGAGTGGATTTTGCAGGCCAATGAGAAACAGCCATCACTGGAGCCCCACCATGGTTGGGGGCTCAGATGGGGGATTGGGGCTCAGGATTGGGGCTCAGATGGGGGATTAGGGCTCAGATGGGGGGAAAAATAAAATTTACACCCCTAGATTGTCAGAAATGGCACTCCCCACAATGCAGATTAGCTAAGTTAACCTACACCACTTTATCAGATTTATATTGCGAATGTATTTTTTCTGCGTTTCCATTATTTCGCGGGCCAGATTGAATGGGCCCGCAGGCGGGCCGCCTATTAAGAACCAGGGATCCAACCCTCTAAGCCATTTTATTTTGAAAACCCTCAATCTCAGCTGAAAAGTTACATACATGTAGGTTCAACTCTGTGAAATAATATTTGGTTAACAGTTGATCATTTTAAAGGATGGAAATACCCCGGATGAGCAACTGGATGCGCAACCAATGCTGTTTATCAATAGTGATGTAGCCATATTGCACAAGTACATTATGTTGTTGCACTCCAGGTACAAGCAGTAAATGTTCGTTCAGCTAGATTGTCCCAAGCCTTCAAATTCAAAGCCTGGCAAGGCTCAAGAAAAAAGAAGAAGCGGCTAGGCTATCGCTTCTAGTTTGAACTCCAAATGGGCCCTGTGAGTTAGGATAACACTCCAATATGGGAGGTTATGCAACAAGCTATGAGACCTCCCGAATGCCACTACAGTCAATGCATGCTACTCAAACCTATTATCCAGATTTTTGTTTGGGGTGTACTGTACTTGGGGAGGGAGTGTCCCCCTTGAGAAATGTGTGCTCCTGTAAGAAGGTCCAGATGCAAAATGCTGCTATCTTTTGCAAAGTTTTCAACTGATTATGTTTGAGAATTTTGTGAAAAAAAATTATGTACTGAAAATTTCCGGAGGGGGTGCATTTGCACCCCATATATCCACGCCAGTAGATGATGCTAGACAAAGGACAGACCTATTTGATTATTCTCGAGTGTTGCCTGGCTTTAAGGTGATCAAGATTTGAGAAGCTACTAGTGTTTCGATTCTTCAAACCATAGGTTTCTTATGTTGTTTATGTTGGGCTTTACAAATATACATTCAAATAACATTACTCGGTCTATATAGGCCTTCTCACACATGAATCAAAAGAAATCAGACAGACTCAGATTCTGGATTCTATCGCGGCCTGGCCTCAAAAGAACCCAGGTCAGTTTGTCGTGTGAACAAGGTTCTCTCGCGGCCTGGCTCCCGAGTGCAACATACCATAAACACTAGGGTACATGATATTATGCTATCATGTTCTTCTTACCCACAAAACATTTTTTGATTTTAATGTGGCCCAATTGTTGCGAACTGTTCAAAATCATGGAACTCATCATTCCTTCTAATCTCATTTCTCAACCCATGTTCTATTTATTATTCTAAGAATCTCAGAAACCACTTTTGAACACAAACATCATGATCATTCATTCATCCAAAGAGCTGGTAGTCTCACTTTAGTAATTCATTCAATTCTATGCAATGTTCTGCTGCTATATATATCTTCGCCAGTAATTAATACAGAACAGGTTCTGCAATAAAAATCCTACCGCGAGCAACGATCTACAACAACGTATATGATGACGGTCTATAGACTAAACTAGTACCGTAAGGTCATGAACAATCAAAATAGGACTTAATTGCCTTTCCACGAAGCCCCTTGAGCTCTACTAAATAAGCAGTTCCGGGCATAGGTCTGCAGATGAGCTGCTAATTTGCTGCAGCCTTTCAGTAAATCCTGTAGGCCGTTTCCTTGTACGAAATTAGAAATATCTGATCTGCATTCACTGGAAAGAAATATATTATATGCAATGATCTGCCTTCCATCTCTCTCTCTCTCTCCTTGCTTTTCCTGTAAAAAACAATTTTAGCGGAGATCACGTCGAGCCCTTTAGCAGTGTCGCGTCATAAAGCTACGTTACAGTTCACTTTTGGTTCTTGCCGTTGGGAGAGATACCGGCTATGAGGTTCTTAGCCTGCCGACTCCCAGTTAATCGTTAGTCTGTCGTGAAATTGATTCAAGCTTACCCAGTTGCAGAAACTGTCTAGGGGCTAAGCTATTGTGATGTCAGTCATAGATGAAATAATGAAAATATTCTCAAATATCATCACTATGTACCACAAGTCATAGCCTACATGTTACCCTAATTTAAAACTCCCCCCTCTCCACCTACCCTATGAATTTTAAGGCATTACCCAGACATAGAGGACTTCCATTTCTCCACAACTGCATGGGGCAGAATGTGTGGAAGGAAGGGATTTTTCGGAAGGGCCAAGCGTAGCTTAATATCTTTTTCTTCCAGAGGGTGATATCACTACAATACCTCTAAAAGCCCCAGCAGGAGGCAAAAATATTAATATTGGAGGGGCAGTTATGACATCATTGCCAATAATTATGGTCAGCATTTGGCTAAAAGCATGATTTTGACTTAAAATATATATATTTTTTTTTACCGTCTTTTTTTCCCTTCTTCGAAGGTAGGACGTTGACTTGCCTAAGCCCGGATTTCGATTGGGACGATGTAGCACCTTTACGACCGAATGCCCTTCCTGACGTCAACCAATGACCCTAGGCAGGACTCGAACTCAAAATCTTTAGATTGCGAGTCCAGAGAGCTAACCATCAGGCCACGGCGTGCTACATACTATATGGATAACTCCAACTTATCATACCCCTCTCCCCACACCGATCCCCCTCCTCTACCTACACTACCCAAAGACTCTGGATCACGTTGGCACCTACGGTGAGCGCTTATAATCCCTTTCTTCAACTGGGATTTCCTCAAATCCTGGCGACCTATTTTAACAAAGGTAACAGCGGTCAACCTTGCTTGGTTAGCTGCAACCCATAATTGCACACAGTACTATCAAATCTAAACAGGTTCAACTTTAAATTGTTACTATTCAAACCCATTATAATCTCAAAAGTCAAACTTAATTTACCACCATCAGTCAGTAAAGTTTAATTCTATAGAAGCCACTGCCAATTCTCCCACCCATATTCCTCTCCTAACCCTTCCATACCCACATGCTCAGATCAGGTTGACAGGTGACACCTATTATAATCTCAAAAGGCAAACTTAATTGTTTGCCATCAAATTGCCACCTGCCCTACCATCCAGTCCCATTTTGTGCCATTCCCCCCACTCCTACCATCATCCATGCTCTGGATCAGGTTTTAACACATAGTAACTGCTAGGTGCTAACCATTCTTAAGCCAATGAGCCTAAAATTAAATTGCCTATTTTAAAGATGGCAACAGTGGTCAACCTAGGTTAGCTACAACACTTTGGCCCTCTTAATTGCATGCAGTACTCTAAAATCTAAACAGGTTGTTAAACTGAGGCTATTATAAACCATTATAATCTTGAAAGTCAAACTTAATTCACCACAATTAGACAGGAAAGAAAAGGCAACTGTTGACAATGGGCCTGGTTACCCTTTAGAAGTCTGTTCTGAACCACACACTGTATCCTATTATTAAGGACCCACTGAGCAGACAGAATGACTGACACGCTTCGTCGGTCAGCCCGTAGGAATGAACCGTGCAAAAAAATTGCAGTCTCCACTGGAAAATATTTGAACAGGTCGGCAAACTTGAAACTACGTACATGATACAAGACTTTAGTATGATTTCATTGTATGGTCCTATTAGCCTAACAATGGTAAAAACACAGTTTCACCCCTATAATAACTCATTGCAGTATCATGCATACTTTTCATTGTTGTATAGGCTATATACTGTAGCGTATAATCCCTGTTTTATGCATTTGGACCATCTATAGTTCATTATGAGCCATTTAATAATCAGCAGTAATGTACACAAACAATATTTTCATCTAGGCCTCTACACCCCACCCTAACTTTTGTAAACAGATCTATGCCCATGATACAGATATACCAAGACAAACTTTAGGGAGGATTGGTCATGGATTGAATCTCACACCTATAAATTTATGTGTAGTTGATCATCAGAAATCAAACATAATCATTAATTATACATGAATTGGCAGGAGGGGGAGGGGAGGGGGGGCAGGAGCTCACTAGCCAAAAATTTACTGTGTGAAAATGTTAAAGTCTACAGGAGCATCTTCAAGAATTGAGGGTCCTGACCCCCCAGGATCTATGGCCCCGATCTGTATCTTGCTGAAATGTACTTTTGTTACTGCAGTAGGCCCGGTGAGTGGGATTGCCTCGTGGGTGGGGAAGGCACAGGGGTCTGTGAAAAATAATTCAACTGTTTGACATTTACTCTCAATTTAGTCAGAGCAAGAGAAAAACATCTCCTCATGTAAAATTACCAATGACAACTGCCTGTAAACTGGACTTTGGACTGTTTTATGTAAACAAGTGAGAATGGGCATACAATTATACAACAAACAATATATGCAAGCAGGTATGCAATATATATATATGTGTCATTTTCACAGATATATGGAGTCGGGCTAAGTTGGGATCCTCATGTACAAAAAGGTTGGGCCCTAAATAGACTGTCAAAACCAAACATGGATGATTTCATTAGGCTACATAGAGATTCATAGGTATTGAGAGAGAGTGTGGAGGGGTGATAGAAATGGTTTCATGTACTCTCAGACTCACAATAAATATAATTCAAACATTTTTAAGCAAAATCCTATGACAGATAACTACTGGCCACCATTATAACATCAACCTGACAATCCAAGAGTTGAAATCTTCCTTCAATATATGCGACATTGGACAAATATGATCGTCATATCTAGAAGAGCCGATATATCAGAATCCTGTTAATTCCCTATGTACAGCCTGGCTACATCGGTAATTTAACCAAGTTACTAACGTTTCAATGAAGGAGGAAAATCTGGTTAGCCTTCAAAGGATGAGACTAATCATCGGCGTGACTAACAGCAGGCCTACAAACTTTTATGGCCATTATTACCCGGCCTGCCGTGATGTAACAAGAGAAGTGGCAATCGTGTTATGAGGGGGAATTAAGCCGATGAACATGAAGCTGATTAGCGGCCTAAGAGTGACATGGTTTTTTCTGACTGGTAAAACTAATTGGTGAACTGTCCCCCCTGGATATCCACTCGGCGTAACCGATGTTGATCAACGATCGAATGACATTGGCTAATTCACCACCAAGCATTAGAATTTCCCGACACCATCAGAATTAAAACTGGGCAATATTAGCACTGAATCACAAATCATGTAGAACAAGGTATGTGAAACATGAAAATGAAACTATACTGCTGGAGGAAAAATATTATAATTATTTTTTTCTGGGAACAATGTTGTTATGTAAGGGGGTCAAAATCGTCCCAGGCGTGTGCTGAAGGGTTATACGCTGCCTACGTGCATTCCACACACATCCTTTCCTCAGCATAGAAAGGTCTACGCACTGTCAGCACTGTTGCATCGGAAGAAGTATTTATTCATTAACCATTGAGCCCACAGCTTTAATTATACACGGGGGATTTATACTTGCAGTATCGAGCTCGGCGTGGCCATGTGAAGAGGGGGGGTCGAAATCGACCCATGTGTGAGCTAAAGAGTTAATATTTGTTTTCCTTCTCATCAATACTGTTGCTATTTTTTCTCTTCTCCACTTTTATAAACAAGTTATGGGGAGGGGCTTATAATACCCCCCAACTGGGTAATACCTATCCTATGACAAACAAAAACTTTCATGGATATAATTGGACATATTTGAACCAGGGGTTACTAAACATAAACCAACTCCAACCCCCAAAAGAACAGCTTCCTTTTCAGGCCATGGAATTATTATTACTCTGGCTAGAACAGAAGGGATTTTTCAGAAAGTAGGGGACTGTGTATGACCTGCCATATATGACCTCTGACCCAGTGACCCTATTGGGTCTCTGCCAATCAGGATCTACAGGTAATACAGGGGACAAGGCTGATAATTTGTAACATATACCCCAGACACTAGAAGCATTCTTTATGATCACTGTCCATAATTTTGACAGTCCGGGATTGAAGGATTTACCAAGGGGGAAAAACTGGGAGACAAGTCAAAGCTGTTACTAGTTCAGCTTGAGGACTGGCAATAAAACACCATGAACGTCAGTATCCATGGAGTAAATTTGTCTCACCTCCATGGGTATACAGTATACACTATGCACAATTGAAGCCTGCATGGAGACTGAAAGCGTGTTTCTATTGGGCGAACTTAGCCCGTATTTGAATTGAGTAGAAACAGCCAATAAGCACCTTTCATCGGAATCCTTAATCGCCTCTCAACGCTTTTCATCGGAATCACCAAATAGTAGGTTTTTAGTGATTATTTTCTGATTATTGCCGATAGCCACTCCAATGAAAACAGACACTTAGCACTAAGTACCGATTACCGGAAGGTGTCCTCTTTCGACCACCGGAACATGTGACCTTTCACCACTCATTTTCCGTGGACTGCAACTGCACGCTGTCGCGCTATAGCCTAGGCTAGCAGTAAAATAATGTACTAGAAACTGTATTGGAATAACAGCGGCAGACTTTAGCCTACATGCTATGCTCTACTAACTGTAAATAATGTACCGTAGTAGAACTAGCATCCGAACAACAGTGGCAGATTTGGTGTTTCGCGCCGTTCCATTTGTTTACATGCCTACTACTGCAGTCAGAGTTCACATGACGTCATGCGCTCGGGTCAAATCGTCGCAGTGAGCTTCATCGGCAAAAAACGCTAAATAGCGATAAGCCCTGCAGTAGAAACTGCCGCCGAATTGGGAAGATACCG
>JAODUJ010000007.1:243722-256656 GCA_027564615.1 Psolus chitonoides | reverse complement strand
GGGCTGGGGGGGGGGGGCGAGGGAAGGAGTGGCACTGGTGGTAATAACTGTACTGACAGTCGGGGGTGCGGGACGTAGTAGCACCGGTGGTAAGAACTGTACTGACATTCACTTGAGCTGGGGGTGAGGGAAGGAGTGGCGCACTGGTAGTAAAAAACTTCACTGACAGTCACTTGGCAGCTTGAGCTGAGAGGAAGGGGAATGGTGAGTGGAAGGAGTGGCAGAGGGATGGGAAGTAAATGACTCCCACAAAATGAGTTGGATTTGAAAGAAGTAAATGGGCGAGTAGCAAGTCCAAATTTTAAGATCTTTCGTACTGTCAGAAGATTTAATAATTTCACTATTTGAAAGTTTGGGTGGAACTTTTCTCTGCTTACAATAATAACGATTCTCTCTTTGAATATACCCAAGGGGGGACTAACAAGCCAATTGAGTAAACTTTTTCGATTTTGGAAGAAATAAAGTTGATGCTAATCACAAATAAATAATACTTGACGTTGGTTAGTGATAGTCTGACCGACCATTGTTTTGGAAAGGAAAGGAAAGGAGTTGGAATAATCAGTTTTCATACATTATCAACCTCCATTCTTCTTTTTTCCTCTAGATATCGTCTTCCAGCCCCTGTATATGTCCTCCAGACACCAGAGGGGTACATTGTGAGACCTACGTGCCCAGGTGCGAGCCCGGAAGGTGCCAGAATGGCGGTTCATGTGTCAACACCATGGATGGGTACAGCTGCCAGTGCAATAGGGGCTTTGTTGGCGCCAACTGTGAGACCATCAACCATTGTGCCAATCGTCCATGTTATAACGGTAAATGTTTGCTATAACTGCGAGAATCATGTTCCTTCTTCTCTCAAGTTCTGATAAAACAATTTGGTTCAAACAATTGAAAGATTATTTGAATGAAATGTTCCTGTAAATTCGATATAAGCACATGATGTTTGATTTTGTTAGTTCAGATGAGCCAGTAGGCTTCAGATCTAACATTCTAACCTAGAAAGCTAAATATATCCCATGGGTGCCCGCAGAAGTCATTTGCACTTTTGGTTTATCAATGCTTTTCTCTGTAGCGCATTTATGGAGCCGCAAATCTAATAATTTAGCACAACTGCACAAGGCGACACTGAACAAGGCCTATAGTTGATACAAGTAAATCACGTGGCCTATGCTACAAGGAGAGATTTTGTTCATTATCTATAAAATCTAAATAAATGAATAATAATTTTGGATTTTATGTTATGACCATTGGCATATTGGCAGAGCAAATGACTGAATGGACGTGACTCTTGCGCCCGGGTAAAATTCGTTTGTTTCTGTTGTTCATCTTTCACAGGAGAACTAGTCTAATTTATGTTTAACTCAATTCGGCATGCCATGTGGGACTATTGTATAATATAAACATTGAAAGAGAGGAAAAAAGGAAATAAGATATAAATGTTATGCTTGCGAAATATGAGTTAAATGGGATAGGCATAAGCTAGCCTCTGCTCGGGCTTATCGCTAGTGTTATGTACTCGCCAGTTATGGGAGGATTGTCACGCTATACACAGACTCTCGAGGATAATCTAAACTCCGCTGACAGAGAATTTATATATCTCTCCTCTTCCTTCTCGCGTGCGATATATTTCTTTACTCTCTGTTATGATTCTCTCGCTCTCCCTCTCGCGTCAAATGCTTGGCTTGACGCCCATTTTTTGATTGCCGAAATTATATAAGAATATATCAAGAATTATTGCACCTGATCTCGGCAGTTGCATGACATCGATAAGCTGTGGGGAATTGATTAGAAATCAGTTTTGTTCTGGCGTAAGCTGAGCATGGCACACGGGGTTGACGGATCGAACAAAGTCTACGCCACGCAAATCATCGCAAAATATTATGTTTACTTGATATCCTAGTGTTCGTTCGCGGGTTTTGTTACACCAGCCAATAAATTTGTGAATTCACGCGGAATTTGAAAAATTATCTCCTCATACATGTTTCGACTTATTAAAAAAAACTGACACGAACGTAAAATGAACACATCAGGGAAATGGTAGTCTTTAAACACAGCTTTAAGTGCAGTGTGGTAATTCATAAAGTTAATTGACCTTATAGGAAACTATTGATCCTGGGTGAATCGACTTATTAAATCAAACATGCTATTTTTTTTCTTGTGAAGCCTCGCAGCAACCGGCGTCATAGTCCCTCAAATAAATCACATCACTGCCAAAAAGTGGTAGGTCCACTGCATGGCACGCGTGTCACTGTTCTTGGCCAGTTATGATATAACACCTAATATCAGCGCGTGTTCGTCGGCTTGTACTATTTATTATTCATGGCATGAATAAATTCCGAGAACCGACTTATTGCAAATTATTCTGCACGTACCGTAATGATCCCAAATGTGGTTTCTAGTGAACTAGGTGTTCACAAAAGTGTCCTTCCAAATTATCCTTCTAGCTGCTCCAACGAGGAGGCATTGTGCTGGGAAATTCCCCAATGTGGCATGGTACATTGTAATTCACCGACTTGGAAATTGATGTTTATATATGTTTTTTTATTCTCCTTTTTTAACAGGGGGAACCTGCAGAAACCTTGTGAGTGACTATTCTTGTGAATGTCCGCTGGGTTTTGTGGGTAAGACATGTTTTATGGACATATGCGAGAACCACAAATGTTTCAATGGAGGGAGCTGTCTTGGGGACTTCGAGGGGGCCCGCTGCGAGTGCCCGCGCGGGTTCGAGGGAGAGCAGTGTCAGACCAATGTCGACGATTGTGTTGGGAAACCCTGCCAAAACAGCGGAATCTGTTTGGATCTAGTAAATAATTTCATTTGTTCTTGTGCGGAAGGATTCTTCGGCGAGACCTGCCAGAGACAGCTGTGTTCTAGCTCGGTGAACCCATGCGAGAACGGGGGAACCTGTAGCATCGATAGGTTTGGTGGATTCACTTGCTCTTGCACGGAAGGATTTAGTGGAATGGTCTGTGAAAATGCTTTGGAATTTCCATCACTGATCGCGGGAACGCCGGACGTACCGCCTACCGTCAGCCAAGGTCCAAATCTTGGGACATCCACAGATGCCGAGGATAATAACGAATTATTGAAGATAATTAAAATAGTAGTGTTTATTGTGTTTGGAATCCTTATTTTGCTGATCCTGTCATGTCTTACCATCGTTATCTACAGAAAACAGAGATCAGAGAGGACTTCAAGAGACATAGAGGGGATACAAGCACCACCGAATAATAGAGTTCTCATAGATAATTTCTCAAACTCCGAGAAGGTGCTCCCTCTATTGAGCATAAGTGAGAAAGTTTGTAACAAGGAGATTGAACAAGACAATCTTAAAGCAACTCATTATAACGAATATACGAGTGTTAGAAATAGCACTAACACGTTAGGGAAAAACAGTATTAGTAAGGATTATAAAAAAGGCTATTGTTCGAAAGACTTCGAGTGTATGCAGAGCTCAGGGGAGACAAGAAGGTCCTCCCACGAAGACTGCAGTGTTGTGCGGTATGTTCCGCAAACGAGACATTCGTTACCGAGGAACTTTGACTCGGAAGAGAGTTGTAGTAACTCAGATGAATTTTATTATTATGATGAGAGAAATGTAGCATTAAAAAGAACTGATTCATTACAAACAAACAGCCAAAGTTCTTCCTTGGAAAGTACACCGAAGCATACAGCAAAGTGCCCTATTTTACAAATTTCGTGAGTACCATTGGTTTTTCATTGTTTGCCTCTCAAATTTTGTCTTCTTAAAGTTGAATATTAATGTTTCAAGTAATACTGTGAATGCTGAGCACATGCATGCTTTCAGTGTATGATTTTCATACACAAACAATGGCCTGCGTTGTTCTTACAATAGGCTATGAATTGACCATACACACTCGATTGTAGTGACTGTCCTCCCAAACGTTTCCTACTCGCCTCATGGCGCTATTTTACGCCAGGGTAAGCACACCTCTAATCTACGCAGAATCACAGATGCTGATCAGATTGCAATAGATAATATCAAGGTGCGTCTTTTAGAGTCAAGCAAAACAATAGATATTTGTTCTGAATACTCAATGCAACTTTCTATATAAACAAAGGGGGAGTTGTTGCTCCTTGGTCGTGACGACAATGCTACATCTTTCTTCGCCGTACGCACTGCTGCTAGTATGCATGGCTTGTTATCTAATGCAATACCACTCACTCAAATCACATGAGAGGGGAGGTGACAATTCACTCAATATTGACAGTCAATGTCAACCTTCAATTACGAATACCTGGGAAATTGCCAGCGATAGTTTTTTCCATCAATTCTTCCTCGCATTTTAATAATGAGCTCGCTCCTTACGCTAGTGCGTCTTCTTGGTCGGGGCATCAGTGTTGGAGCGCTGTACTTTGAAACATATCTCTTTCTTGAAATCAAATCTGGGCTGTTACAACGGTCGAGATGCGGATCTGGGGTCATCTTGTATCGGTCAAAGCATTGGTCATTATTTCCCACGTAACATGACCCGACCCCCACAAATTATCGACTGAAGTATATACAGGCTTGCACCAGGGCATTCAATTAATTTGCTGGACATGAAATATCCCATCATCGCTTTGCAATAGGAAATAGAAAAGTGATACGTGGCTAGGCTAAATAAAATTACCAGATAAATTTCCAATGAAGAAGATTATCTGCCGTTTCTAACACATATTGCTTTAGGTGAATAATCTTTTAAGGGGTCGTTCTATAGGTCATACTAGTGCGCGTTTACTCTCAAGTGACCAATGGAAGCAGTCATTCCACTGTATGACTCATGCCTGTCCGTGATATATGTAGGTGCTTGTATGCGAGGCCTCACTATAAAACAGGGCACGTACGTACGTTAGTCAATTTCTTAGAAACTTACGATGACAGATATGACGACCTTTTCATGGTTTAATTACCGTACACTGCTGTATAAAAGTTGCTAATGCTTGAACTCGTCCAATGCCCTTCTATTCAGGCACTGAACTGAAATTATTATATTTTGAATTATAAATTTTGAATTATTACCGTATATTTTGAATTATGATATTTTTAATTGTAGGCCTACTTTATAAATGAAAATTTGATATTATAACATTTCGAATTAAGATGATTATTTTTCGAATTATGTTAATTCCAGTGAAATGAAAATTATGATATATCAAATTATGTAGACATATTCTGTAGCAATATTTATAATGGGTATACGGCTCGATGTTCATGTACAAAACAATCCCAGTGGCATGAAAATGATATAGGAACGAAGTTAATATGCAATTAAAATAATGTTTATATTTTTTTTAAAGCACACAAGACGGAATGGGAATGGATGATTCTTTCCTAATTCTTGATCATTCCACTGCAAAAAATAAACGCGTCGTTGGGCACCCGTTAAGTTAGCGTCTTGCATTTTATTGTGAAGTGAACGTTACTGTAGTTAGGGGTTGGTTACGTTTGTTTGTCATAATGCATCGCATGCCTGGTATGCTTTCTTCCGCGTCCGCGAATTGCGCGAATGCACTCATTTCACCAATGTCATCACCACCCTAATTTGTACTATATTCCTTCTCACCAAATACAATACGGTACTTTCTGCTATCCCAACATTTACTTGAAAAAAATCGTCATGTAGCGAGTTTTGACTTAACTTTCTGTTAATGTTGTGTATTGTAGTCAATGACATTTACAAAGTTGATCAAACACCTAGTCGCTGGGATGCCCTTGCGAGGTTGTGTATTACATCATATACAACCCATAATCCAAATAATGACACCTGAACGAATGCATTTTTGGAAACATAGGTCCTATGCAAAGTATCCCATATAGGTTTCGAATTTAAAAAAAAATAACTGCAGTGAAAATATTGAAATAATGTTGCGATGGCATATTAACGAATTACATTTGTTTGACATATGTTATTTCGTTTAATTCATAATGTGCATTTCCTCTTTTCCTCCTACAGAGCTGCGGTAGAGGATTTCCCTAGTACGCCGGTTTCTCGCCATGCTACGGAGGTAAGCATCAACATAGTGAATTTATCTTCAAAGAAAACATGTTCTTCGGGGCTAGCATTAGATCCCACTATACTACATTTTCAGTATTAAGTACTGATTCTGAAATCATTGTAAATAGGGAATGTTTTCTTCGAAACACTGATTTTGAGATGCCTGTTAGGTTTTTTTTCCATTAAAATTTTCTCGAGTGTTACCCAAAAATAGCCAAAGTATGTTTGGTGCAAAATAAAGAAATACTGATTTTGGGTAAGGAAAAGTGATTTTCAAAGTTGGCAGTTCTGCTATAATTGTAAACAATCAAAATAGATCCACATATAAATGCTGTAATTAAAGAAGCTTCACTTTTGAAAAATATTGCTGCATGGCGAAGTTATGATAGTTGCATGTTTTGATTTTTTTTGGGGCCCAGAATTAGATGTTAATTAGGCTAGAATCATGTTAGGCAGCACCGGTTTGGTAGGTTGAGTCATTTCAAATTATCAATCCCAAAAGAGTAGTATTGTTTGAATTAGATGGACTAACGATTTGGCAACACGGGCTACCTATAGAATATACGTGGTAAAGATATCCATGTGTAAATAACCAGGTGTATAATGAGTGAGACCATGCAGCAATGCAACACTCCCTTGAAATTGTATTTTAATGAACTATACGGTATGTCACCAATCATTACGAACATTTTATATTACGCGCTTCCAAATACATGTATGCAAACTATACGGTTCTTAAAATTCTATGACCTACTTTCACATTCGGCTTATATCTCAGTGCAAGCCTATGCGTACTCATCAACAGCAGAATTGTCTATAGATTATAATGTTGGCAATTCAAATTTTGGTGCCCAGGAGGAAACGAATGAACGGAAAAATCCTCCCTTCTGTTCTACTGTGCCATGAATGTCTACCTGGGGATTGGTTCCCCTTTTTAGGAAAACTTCAGCATTTATAGATTGACAAGATTTTTCATTACCCGAGTACGGTACGTTTCGGTCACGTTAATTGCATTTTACCTGCGTGCGCCTGGTAGAAACATCCCATCTGCATGATCTGGCTTTGATGCAAGTTTGACTTCTGGTCACTTTCTTACAATCAATTATGCGTAAACTGACCCCAGGGACATTTTTTACCAAAGTTACTAAGATTTTATAAATTAAATTACGGTACCGTACTATATGCCGTATACAGCCTTATTTAATACCGCTCCCATTTAGTCTCGCATCCGCGACGCGTCCAACCTAATATGCTTAGAACTTTTAGAATAGAAGACTGCAGTGCATTCAAAGGATATAGTATTAATGTGATGATGTGTATATAAAAAAGTTAATTTTTAGTCTTGACGGACTGCCACATTTCTACTGATTTTTTTTCTTTCTAAATTATCAATTGTCTCGCAAAATACAAAACAACTGAAACAAGCTCAATAATCTCCAAATTTAACACTGGTAAATGTACGCAAATTCGCATAAATGTACACCGTATATTTTCATTGTATAACTATTTAATTATTCACCCTTCATTCAACTTTTATTTTCATAAAAACATTGTAGCATTATAACACGTAATATAGTCCTGTTGAACTCCTGTTTGGTATTTTAACACTAATAATTGCCTGCTGTATAACTGGGAAAAAAATCATTATCGATTGCCTGTATTCCCCATGAATAATCCAAAACTAGTTGACAGTTCTCTCGGTAATATTTATCCTCGTAACATATTTACGTTATGAGAATCGCGCCCAGATTTTACCACAAATTGCTATCCGCGGAAACACCTACCATTGTGTAGGTTCTATAACACGCTATAGCTAGCCTCCAGAACATTTACGTTACGTGCACAATCTGAACTGCTCGCATAACGAGGACCTAACTATTAAACTGAATATCGATTTCATATTATTTCCACATGGCATAACACCACTTGAGCGCTCCACATATATATATATATTTACCTCGTGAACTTGGGGCCTCCATACAGTCAACATTCATAATACTACTATGTACACTTCTAGCCTAAAACACACACACACACGGTCGATATCGTATTCAGGTGTAGGCTGTATATTGCCCGCTGCACACACAATACTGCACCGTCGCAGTTTACTACCCGCGCGGAATTCGAAACATGCCCATTTATAGACATGCACGCAGCGAGGTGGTAGACTACTCCCCATAGGAGCGTGTGTGGTTCTACTCGATTACCGGCGCCCAAATCCTCCTATGAGCAGCTTCACGGTTTAATTTATCGGGAAGACATGAAGTTGAACTTCCAGGAAAATGTTCAACTTTTTTCGTCCGGGAGGAGAGTTAGTTGCTCTGAGGTTATCATCATTAGATAGCTGGGGATAATTAAGTTGATCAGGATTACGCGGGGTTAAATACATAGGCCTTCAACATCTAATTTACTGATGTAGTTGTGTAGTAAATTAATTAAATTATCAATATTTAATTATCAATATAAAATTACCGAGTAAATTATCAACAGTATAGCTTATAGGTTATATTTCTGTTGCGATCGTTATTCTTGGCGGAAGGATAGAAGCATTCGCTCTTGGTTGATATATTGATGCTGTCCCCCCATTTTGTTCCCCACAATTATGTGTTAAAGGTAATCGCGTAACGAAGTGTAAACTGTGTATGTTTTAAATGAGCAATTTATTACTGTGATGTTTAAACAGAGAACTAACTATAACTGCCCGTTGAAAAACAAAACCCGTTACTCGCAACCAAAAACAATTAAGAAAACACTGATGTCATTGACCTAATAGCTAGCCATACTGGCCAGTTGTGGGTGACTCACCAATGGTTGACTTGGATGGAGAAGCTCGAGCAGGGCGTTTGCCACTTGGACGCCCCATGGCCCGACAGGGGGCCCATGGGAGTTTATTACCTATTACAATTATTTGGGTTCATAATATACTTTCGAATGGGGCACAGTGATCACTATTGTGGGTTTGCTGTACGTAAACTGTTCTGCTGTTGTATATGCATACACATCAGAACTGGCAATACATAAACCCATTCATATGTCGAGATCTCACCGTGACACGTCTCTCCGCTTAGATCGGCATGATGGCATATGGACAGGGGTCACATTGCATTGCGCATTCCTCTCATACCAAAACTAGCTCTCGCTTGGTGTGTAAAGTTTCATTTTGAGATTGGGAGAGGGAGAAGAACATACCTCGAAACTTCTCTCGCGGGAGATGGAAAGATGACAAACAGGCTCGGCTAGATTTACTATGGGGGACCCTGGTAAAAAATCTCTACTTTTATTTGGAAGACAAAATACTTTAGTCATCGCAGTCAGCCATAACCCTTTCAATAGATTAAACCCTTGGGGGTTTGTATACTCAGGCAGAACGGCGAATGGGGTTTGCGCACGCGTATAACTGAATAACAGAAGCGAATAAACGACTTTGTAGTGGGTGTTGCATTCGATTGTAAACAACATTTATTCATGTTTTTTTATTTGTGTCTTTCAGGTATAGGTCCACAGGTGCGATTTAATGGTGTGGACGGAGAGAGAGACGTCTTGTTGCAATATTTTATTCTTCCCGTTCCAGAGTATTCATCACGTGTTCCCTGCCAAAACACAATCGACCAATCAGAACGCGTAAAGCGGTAGGAAATATGTTACCCTAGCAGCAGAAGTCCCCGATGTCACATGTTTGTTATTCTATGCAGTATATATATAGAGATATATTGTTAAATCGTTAGGAAATGCCGTAGGCCCGTTTGTAATAATTATGGAGCAGCTTTTTACAAAAAAATCTTTTCTGATTTTGAAAACATTTTATTTCGTAAATCTAATAATAATTACCGATCATAATTATTGTTGAAATTTTTACAATTTGCTAACCGCAATGTGCCTTTTGGGAATAATTGAAATCGAATAAAATGTGAAAACATGACATTGATACTGCATATCACTTTGTTGTTTGCAAAATGATATACATGGGACGTTTGTCGGGAGATGGGTTGGGAGGGGGGTTTGGCTGCAACCGATGTTAACATTCAACCCACATGACCTACATATAGTATATACGCCTAATACGCTGATTGGTTAAAAAAAATGTTCGTGAAAATGTTCGTAAAAAAGGGAAACTAGTTTGCTAGGCAAACTTTAAAAAACAGTATACATACAAAGTATCAACAATTTAGTGACCATTTTTGTGCTAGCATTCCGCTTTTCGTTGCCATCATAAGATTTTGTTTACTTTTTTGGTAACAGTGTACAGGTTAAATAAATACATTACAGTATATACAGCTATTTGCTGTATAGATTATGTTGTTAATAAAGATAAAAATATGTTGCTATGTATGAAAGGTCATGCTAATTGTATTCATAATATATAGTTTCATAATTTGTTCAGATTCATCTCTTCAGTATTCTAAGGTAAATGTTGTTTGAGATTCTTTTTTATAAAGCCCCCTATAATATGCAGTAATCCAAGAGAGATTTCTCCATACAACATGGGTCCATTTTCAGATCCAAGTTTATAGTTTTTCTTGCCAAAGGTTGTCAGTTTGCTGCACACATTTTGCTGAAGTTAATATAAACCGTACGATATATATATATATATATCTCGGTTGTTTTCTTGTAAATCTAAGCCCTTATCTGACTGTCTGAGTTGAATAATGTGTGATGATTATACATTATATTTCATTGAAAACAAGTCATGAAAAGTGGAACCTTAAAATTATGTTTTTTTTAATATAACCAAACCAAGAAATGTCAGTCAATTGTGTTTGATATTTAAACGTGTTAGTTTCTGGCCAACAATGACCTTTTATTAATTAAAACCCAAGAAAGATGATTCCTGATTATCTTCGCACAATCATCATATTATCTCCCAACAGTGCTGAACTTAACTAAATGTTTTATTTTCTTCTAAATTGAATCTAACATTATTCAACTCAGGTTAGGGCTTGGACATTTCGTGTAATATGCCGCCATAGCGATAACATACAGTAATTAGCGTTAAAGGAAGATATTGCGTCCATTAACAGAATAGTCCAAGCACAGAATGAAACTTCTGACAAATAGGAGGATGAAGACCTAAACCCAGCGGTGAGAGCCCCATCACAATATAGCATGTGGGGTTTTGGAGTTGATGAATTTTGAAGATTCTAGGAATCTGCATTACAATTGAGCATTTGGCAATATTGGTGCGTCATATTGGCACTTAGTCTGAAAAGCTCTTTGTAAAGTCGTTATAATCTAACTGCTTTTCAACACACCAAATTGAAAAGTTCTTAATGTTTTTGAGAATTTAATATTTTTAGCATAGTGATTACTGTGCTAAATATGTCTGCACTCGAACATTTCCAGGAAAAATTAATCATCCAATTATAAACGAATGCATAATCTATTCAGACAAAAATGAGACCATGACATCATAAGATTGATGCTAAACTGTATATCGTCTAATTTGACAATTTTTTTAAATATTAAAAGTGAATTATCTCGAGAACGGTAGCAGATATTCACATCGGGATTTCTGCTACTGCAATATGAACGTTTCATTTTGGTCGGGACTATCCTTTTAGTGTTGAAAGGGACAATGATTGTGTTAATGTTTCCACTCCAAATCATTTAAACAATTGATATCGATATGATGATATCCATACTTTCAAGTAAAAGGCTATTGTTATTTGCTACACTCTAAAAAATCCCGGTTCAAATTTGATCCTGGATCGGATCAACCGGGCACCTAACCGAATCCGGTTCAAATATTTGACTAGATTCGGTTCATTTTGAATAGAATTCGAGTCAATTTTAATCGAATAGTTTCAAAATTTGAACCGATTTCGGTTAGGTGCCCAGCTGAACCGGGAGTTGTTAGAGTGTAAAAGAGTCTCGATTGTTTATTCCCCAGTACAGGTCCCCTAGTTGCAGTTTATTCCTTAAATATATATACCACGATTAAGCCATGAATCACGTAAACGCGGGGGTCTCATGAGGGCTTGGCCCGCGACCATGATGGGGATTCCTCCAGATCCCTTTGATTACCTCCTGAGCGGTACTCCACGGCGTCTCCTGGATGTAAGTGAAGAGTCATCTGTGTTGTTAGGAAAATGGTCCATAGTTTCATCAATGGCTGGGACCTTAAAAATAGCTTCAACGTACTGATCGATGATGGCATGGGAAACTGTGGATTGGCGAGTCGTTTATCTAGAGCTTGAACGGAAGGAAATAATTGTGCCATCACCTTGTTCGAGAACTCGAACAGTTCATTCGAAAATAATTCACTTTGTTTGAGTTGCCGAAGCAGGTGTCCAAAAAAGAAAGTTCATTGTTATCATGGGTGATATTAATTACGTCAGATATTTCTTGGTCTGAAGGTATCAGTGGTAGGCATCTGATTTCTTTGAAATAACTCAATATTGTTTCTTTTATCAGCATGTATGCTGACCTGCAAGAAAACATTCTGGACCGAATGTTAAGTAGTGATCCGCATTTAGTCGATTATGTAGAAGATATGGGTAAGCTTGATGCTAGTGATCATGACATAATAGGTTTTGATGTTACTAATTGTATGGTTCACATTCCAAAGAGTAAGGAGCGTGTTTACAATTTTTCTAAAGCTGATATAATGGTAACGCGGAGGTTTTTTTGTAGCATTAACTGGACTGATTTATTCAGTTAATTATGCTATGCAGACTTTTATTCCTTGGGGGAAGAGTCGTAGTAATAGCAGGATGGATGCCAAGGGACGCGTTTCTGGCTGTGGATGAAACAAGAGAGCCGAGTGGCTTTGTGATTCCTTGCATTTGGATTTTTAGAACATGATGTCTTGAGCAAAATTGGAGGATTTCAGTGTTTGACATCTGGTGGCAGCTTTGACCGCCACCAAAATCAATAGGGATTAGGTACTAACTAGGATGAATACCCATAAGAAGTATGAATGCAATTGAAGTTTGCCA
>JAODUJ010000007.1:147870-158480 GCA_027564615.1 Psolus chitonoides | reverse complement strand
GATCAACATGGCCAGGGTTCCTCGAATGAGCCTCAAGTGGCTTCCTGAACCCGTAGTATAAATCAAATCAAATCATTTGAAGAAATTGCTTCTAATAATGAGATTCACAAAAAACAATAGGGACCATCTACTCACTTGGGTAAACCACCACCCAAGTATGAAAATGATCGGACCTTGCATCTTTGACTTAAGAGTGGTTACAAGAAGTGTCACACACATACACACACACACATGCATGACCTCAGAATTCTGTTGCCTCTGGCGAGGAATAAAAAATGCCTTCACGAAAGTTTCTCCTCATACATTGCCCTATTTGCAAAGAAATTACCCTGAAAATGTCTATCATGTCAGCGACAGTGTAAGATAGGCCTACCCTAATGTCAGTTAGTGTTGAATGTGGAATGTTTTCAATTTAGAAGATTTCTTGCAATTGTTTTCAATGTTTGTATGAAAGCTTAGATTTTGTGTATATATTATAACGGCATCTGTGCCTTTTGTAATGACATCGATGAGTGAAAATGTACCCAGAAAATGCTGCTACACTATAACGAACGATATACTCATTATGGCTAACATACACACCAAGTATGAACTTCATCTGACATGGCATGGTTGACTTCACCCACATTTCCATTTTTTACCAAAAATGTACTCACACAGGCAAAAATCAATAGGGACTATGTACTCATCATGCAAACTTTGTGTTTACAAGGTTTTAGTATTCAACCTTTCTTAACCTCAGAAGACCTCTGACCTCTCTAAAAACAATAGGGATAATGTACTCATTATGGGGAACAATATACCGTGTTCACAAGCAAAGTGTCACACACATACATACATAGCCTACATACATACACCCACACATATGACTGACTACATTTTGACTTCGCCACCAGGGAGTGAAAAATTAAAGATTTCAGGCTAATATTTCCATTATTTCTGTAGTTATAGCATTGTGTAGAAACTTGACCACCCTTTTTTGCGATTTCAATGCAATGGTTACCGCATATTTTCCCTCTATCCAAAGAAATGTGTTAGAGGTAAATTCGGGGAATTTCAGCCCACCCAGTGAAATTTAACCACAACGTCACACATACATAGCGCATTTACATACAGCAGGACATTGCAGTTTAGCCTATTGATACATTGGCCTATCACTTTATGCATACAAAATACAGCCTACGCTACTCTACAATGCTTGACAAGTTCATTCAAATTTCCATGAATCTCAAAATGTCAGTTAAGTAGTCGTGACCATTTTGGATCTACACTTGTTCACTTTCGATGTTTCAATTTAATAGATTTAACTTTTGAATATTTAAGGAAGCCTCTAGGTGCTGCTGCATCCAGTGTCGTGGCTGCAGTGCCTGCACAAGACTAGCGCCCCATTGAGGTAATTTTGACCACTGGGAATTATTGGTTGTTGCGATGTTCGTGTTTGAGTTTTCGCTTTGTGATAACTCCCCAGTAGATCAATGGAAACAGGCGCTACAGGTCACAGAGGCGGTGCAAGGATTCCCTGATGGGGGCGTGACACCGAGGTGGCCGGATTGGGAGGGCAAGTGGGTCCAGACGAGCCTGAATGTTGAAAAACTGTATATCATGCAGGCCCTATTTCTTCCCTGACAACAAAGGGGAACTCCCGACAGTGAGACTGTGCCCCCTAGCCTAACCCCTTTATCACAGTCCCTGGGTACGTGGCGACATTATGACTGGGGATGGTATACATAAGTGGGGTCTGGGGAGATGAGGTCGGGTTGAATTAGATTGGAAGTATCTTCTAATAATGGTGTTCACATCTAAACCTAAACATGGATAGTTTAATATTTTAAATCGCTGTAGGCATAGTGATAGAGTAACATACTGGGGAGTTGAGAGGGGGTTGTTGATGTCAAAAATATTGTTTTGTAACAATAAATGATAAATAAATATTTGTTTTAATGAGTTTAACAAATTTTATTACAAATTGACAATTTGTTGATTTATTTTTCGCAAAGAAGTATATTACAACAGTTTTTTCACGGTTTCCAAGTTGTTTTTCTGGCAGTTCGCAAGCTTTTATGAGCCTCCGCCAGTTTGAAAGGCCACTTTCAAGTTTCAGCAAGATTAAGGTTCGCAAGTGCCGGTTTCCAGTCGGGGCTACAATGCAGTTTCTTTGCAGCTCCATATTCTATAATCAACATCTGTGCATGGACATAATAAGTTTCTTATAATCAAACCAACAGCTATTCGAAAATGCAACACCCAACGGTTCGGCAAAAATATAGGTGGTACTCGCAAGCGCAGCTAGAAGAGCCTACTACAAGGTACAGAACAATATCATATCGCAAGAGAGGCATCAAGAACATATATAATATCCCCAAATAGCTCTATTGGATAAACTACATGGGCATACGCAGCTAGATGTATGCCACTTGGCGCTAACCCGATTCTGACTTTCACAGAAAAAGAGCCGGCAGAATCGGCACTGAAGATCGGCAACGGTCAGACGCGCAGCCAATTGAAGTTCAAGTCCATACTAGACACTGATGGCAGGGAGAACCCCTTCAAAGACCACATGCCGGGACACGGTGGTTTACAAAGTTCCTCTCTGACCATCCACTGATCTCGGAAAGAATGGGCAAATGGGAACGAGAGTGGGTTTCCTCTCTACGTCAGGAGCGAGAGGGTTTTAGCTGCTCATGGGGCAAGGTATGTTCACTAACTGTCCTCTTCCGGACCAAATAACATACCTTGCATGCTTGAGTGCAACAGGCTCCCACGTCCCGCCGCTGTTGGACTTTCCAGGCACCCGCTTCCGGTACAATCCAATGGAAGGGACGCCTGCGGGTTCCTTCCTTGGAAGGAGCCGAAGCGGGTGGTTGGACGGGGAAGTGTTCTACGAGTGGCTGGCCAACAACTTCTACCCAACAGTATGACCATTGGATGATGGGCCATCAGATGTGGTCAGGGATTTTGGGTCAAAGGTCATCAGGGGCTTCAGAGCCTCATTATATGAAAACACTTAAAAGCCTTCTCCTACAGATTGTATTGTACCAGGTTGCACCAGTAACAGGATTATTTTTTACATCATTCCAGCAACAATGTGAGCCAAATCCAGGAATCTGAATCATAAAGGGAATGATATTTATTTACAATTTTCACCTTTCTTGTTTTCAAATCATAAACCACTGGGTCCAGATGACCTATCACAGACTATCAGATGGCCCAACGCAGCCAAAGATTCCATTTCCTACCAAGCAACAGAACTTCAATCGATCATTCCAGGCGTCGTGGTACCAAACATACCCTGGGTTGGAGTATTCAGATAGTTGCAATGCAGCCTTCTGTTTTGCCTGTAGGCACTGCCTGGTACAAATCGTACATGCCGAAGAAACCTTCATCAGTGATGAATTTTCAAATTAAAAGAAGGCACGACGGAAAAGAGGGAAGTTCTCGGAAGCATTCTACTGCCGATTATCATGTCAATGCGATGGTTGCCTGGTCATCGTTCAAAACAAGTAAAAGGTTTGTTACTAGATGTTATATTATATAACCTAAGAGTTGTGAATGTCAGGGAAAGTCAGTGCCAGTGCTGGAGATTCCATGTACCGACTGCATGATGATGTGGTTAGGGCCGCCGACTTACAACCAGAAGGTCCAGGGTTTGACTCCTCACCAGAAATACTGAAGATTTCAAAAATGGAACCCACTGCCAGTTTGCTTTATGCTCAGCATGACCAATTAGTTAGAGGAAATAGGAATTCACAAATGTCCTCAGGTCCCCAATAAACATTTTGGTAGGGAGGAGTGGTGCAGATAAAGTACCTTGTTCAACAGCACAATCGGAAAAGCCGAGCGGTCCTGGCGGGATTCACTACCCAGGTGCCATGCTAATTGGGAACCTGTGAGGTAACGGAAGTTGCATTGACACCAGACTATACACCCTAATCCTTATCGCAATGAAAAATACACCAAAAGGGCATATTTGGTACTTGGTAGATGTCTGGTAGGATCTAACTTTCCGGTGGACCGAAGGCAGGCTGGTACCCAGAATCGGTTTTTGAGGAAGGGCTAAGAAACATTCAGGGGGGCGAAAAAATTGTAGAGGAGGTCAATGTATTGATGACACTATATAAATGTATGATAAAAGAAATTCTAGGGGGTCAAATAATTTCCAGGAAGGGCCCCTAGCCCCATTTTGTCTACAGCCTGACTGAAGGACCAGTCCATCCTATCAATGATCACCATACTGGGGTTTTTGACAAACTGTGAAATGACATCACTAAACTGTGTGAATATTTCACACATGACTGACACATGTTCATACAGTTTAGTGATGTCATTTTACAGTTCGTCGATGACACCTCCAGCCAGGCAGAAACATAAAAAACGGGCAGGCTACTCGCGGAGAGAGCTGGAATGGCTGGCCAGGGATAGAGGGAGATGGCATGGATTCCCGTGCAATCGTTGATAGCCTATGCTCCAGAACGTGAGAGGGTGCTACGAGTATAGGTAAACTGTGTGACTCGGTACTTCCGGTACTAAAACAACTGGAGAGCCCCCTGAAGTTCATCAATATAGCTTTGAGTGACTAGTAATGAAATTATTTTTCATTTTTATGCAGGTTGGCTCTGTTCAACAGATGTTGAGTGAAAAATACAAGAAGGAAATACAGGAGAAATGCCACATCATTAAGACTGTTGGTGGGTTCCTACTGGTCACTGGTGTGAAGAACCACATATGTAGTGCCTGCAACAGCCTATGTGCATTGTTACACTCATGGACTGAATCTTGTTATCGTAGATACAGAGAGAGACACAGAGAGAGATGTTCCCAGGGTAACAGACCAGGGAACTCAAAAGACTGAGTGACACAAGGTGGGCATGCAGGGCTGACGCATGTAGGGTGATACAGTCACGGTTACCAGAAGTTCTTCGATTGCTACAACTGATGATTGAAGACTATGGAGAATGTGCAGTTGAAGGCAGAGGTCTCCTTGCCCAGATGGATGAGCACCTTGTTGTAGAAAATGAAGACTCTCTCCAACATGTTCCAGCGTGAACAAAATAACGAAATGGAAACATCACAATTGTTGCATATCTGCAGATAATTGTCATACTTGGTGTATAAATGTATCATACCAAGTATGAGCTGGATTGATGTTTGCCCTATCAAGTTACGGTAGTTACAAGGTTTTTAGTGTTTGACCTCTGTTGACCTCAGATGACATTTGACCTCAACCAAAAACATCACTCACTTAATAGGGTCATCGGTGTACATTTTAATTTCCCGACATTCGCGGAACCAGTACTTAACTCACCGCACCATCTACGTTGGACAAGTCGTATACAAAAAGTTCCCTTCTTTAAAAATCGAAATAAAATCCCCCCCATAAAAAAATCACGATGTATTTCAAACATTTCTCATCCCTAATATTCAAGATTTTATTAGTTTTGATGTGAATAAATCAAAGAATGACCTACTTTGAAACGGCCTGTCCACAATTTGTCTACTCTTGACGTGCAAACAATTTACTGTGTGCATTGAGTGCAACCAGTATGGAAAATTTTCCCTTTGATACACTTCTGGGTTGCCACCTTTACTATTCAATAGCAATAGACCGGCATACGGTCATGCGTACACAATGTGATATAGTTCGAAAGAGAAACAAATTACCTATCTTCAAGTCCAAGAACCCGGATGATCAATTTATTAGAAGCATTTTTATTTATATTTTGAAAACTTCAGTCGTAGTTTGGAAGCAGACGTATTTCATATTTTTGTGCAGTTCAAACATCATCGTTAGAGTGTTTTTTGTCGCTTCAGGATAGGATACCTCAAAAGTTTTAAATATTTCATTCCCACCATCGCCACACCCATTTCGAAAGTGACAAATTCTGATACAACAAAACGTCATGATGGCGTATGGAAATAATTGATTATTCATATCGTTACAGGCATTTTAAGCCAATAAGAACCCACTGATGGTAAGAGCCATTTGTGCACATGCGCATTGTCAGTGGTAATGTCGCATATTCATCAACAGAATGACGTGACATCGATATTGTTTACACAAATAGCTTGACCTTTGCGCCCTGCACATATACACTGGTAATTCCATTAAATCTGTAGGAGAAAAAGCATTTTGGTCGTTTTCACCCCAAATGAAAACTAGATAACCGTGGACCTCAAATTCTTGAAAACCCCCGAAGTAAGCACTACCCAAGTCTAACCATTCATGACAGACTCTTTACATGGTACCATAAAAACTAGGAGAAGAAGCATTTTGTCCATTTTTTATAAGTTGACCCCAAATGACCACTAGATTACCACTGACCCCAAATTCCTGAACACCCCGAAGGAAGTACTACCCAAGTATAATTATGACAAACTCTCAACAATGTACCATTGAATCTGCAGGAGGAGAAGCATTTTAGCCATTTTCATAAATTGACCCTAAATGACCACTAGATGACCATTGACCTCAAACTCCTGAACACCCCGAAGGAAGTATTACCCAAGTACAATTATGACAAACTCTCAACAATGTACCATTGAATCTGTAGGAGAAGAAGCATGTTAGCCATTTTCATAAATTGATCCTAAATGACCACTAGATGACCATTGACCTCAAACTCTTGAACACCCCAAAGGAAGCACTACCCAAGTATAGTTATGACAAAGACTCAACACTGTACCAATAAATCTGTAGGAGGAGAAGCATCTTGCGTGTTTTCATAAAATGACCCAAACTGACCACTAGTTGACCAATGACCAAAATCTCTGACCACCACTGATGGCCCATTACCTATTCTTCATTGTGCCAAAGTTTCAAAAAAATCGGTAAAAGCATGTATGCATGGGGTAACTTTGAAGTCAATTGTTGACAGATAGATATATAGATATACGCAGCTCTATGACAATAGCTCACACCAGTGTACTGGTATGAGCTAACTAGATATATAGCTTTTGTGAATGTTTGTAAACAGATTGGTCCATGGATTTTTGAATAAATGGTATGTAATTAGAATACGGAGTGTGCAGTGCATATCAGAAAATCTGGAAGTTGTAATTCCATTTCTTTCTCATCACCGTTCTCATCAACGTTGGTCAATTATTATAGGTAGTGTCCAGAATGAATTATTGTGCAAAATCGATACAATGATCGTACAAAAGATAGAATTGTATGTTAAGATCTGTGTTATTATGGGACTCTAAAAATAATAATCTTGTTCAAATGTATTAGGCCTGTAACATTGTAAGATTTTAATGAATACCCATACTGGATTCATGACGATTTGAAAGAGATCTTCTAAAATTGAGCAACCTTAATTAAAGTAGAACCTCTTTGAATGTATCATGACAAGCCCTTTCAGTTACATCATTGTCGACAGACTAGTTTGGTAACTAGGCCTATGTGGTTGTCAGGTCAAGTACCACATTCAATATGTATACTATAATATATATTGATACTGTGCAATACTCGTGAGTTGGAGTACTAGGGTACAGGTGAGATATCCACAAATCTCACCCCCGTTTATCCCTAGTACATTGTTTAATGCTGAGCACAGAGCACACAATAGCAGTAGGTACCATTTTCCAGACAGGTCTGGACCGGCCTATGGTCTAACCACTTGGCCCAGCAGTCGGTTGGGGATAACAAATATTATTAGGGAAGTCCGATTAAAGTGCGTGAATGAGGGGGGAGCAGAATAAAATACAATGATAAAAATGTTAGAGCGCCAATACCATTAAAATATTCAAAAGCCCTAATAGTTGACACGTAAATCAACAAGGTGAAGATTAAATTTGGTATTTAAATTTGACATCACAAGCTTCCTAAAAATGTTACAGAGCAAGAACTTTTATCATAAATGAGGGTTGATTCCAAGTTTTAGTACCATAGCAGGAAACGGATGTGACGTCATGTGTTCCAAAAACTACAGAGAAAGGGGTAGAAATACAGGGGAAAGTTAGAGTTTCAAAAATATAGCTAGGAGCTTGTTGATGAAGAGCCCTGTGTACTAATGCAAGAAATTGGAATCAAATGTTGTCTGATGGGTAACTCAATATGGGCAGGTATAACTGAGTCATATTTGTACGTGATAGTTATATTCTAACAGCAGACGGCTACGTTGCATATTATGAAGCCTATTCAGGTGTGAAGAACTTATCCTAACCAAAATTGAGTTGCAATAGTCCAGTATGGAAGAAAAACAACAGTGTGTATAACTAATTTGGTAGTCTCGGTCGTAAGCATCTTACGAGATCTCTTTCCATTCATGAGACGAAAATATGTAGACTTAATAATGCTTAGAATTACATTCATATATACGAGTCCAAGATAGCCCGTGATTTCTAACGGGGTCCGGCCTGATCCTAATGATAGTTTTAGGTAAATTTAAGACAAGAGGGCAAAGTTGAAGCCTAGAAACAAATACCTAGCGTTGGCCTCTGCGAGCATTCTACTTTTGTATTCAATTTTATTTGAAGTTTTGAGCGTACCCAGCCTACACCTCCATGCTACACAACATGTGGAACAAAATGGCAAAATACTATAATGGTCTATAACCTAATCATTTTGTTTTTAGTGGGTTATTATGAAATTTAAAAGGAATATGAATTTACTATACGAATTTGCAATATTTGTTTGGAAAACGCAGCTGCATTACGAAATACCATCGGTATGAGCATAAAGGTCAGGTATATATAAAACCTTCTCTCATTGGCTAGCGCTGTTGTATGACAAAACCGCGCGAAAATAGTGGCGCCACGTCTGTACTTCCGTTCTGTTCCTGTTTTTCATTCGGAGTGTATCAGTAAACAACATCAATGTCGATTGTCGATTGTGATCGGAACGGTAGACTGTGAAAAATATGAGAAGTATATTTTCTCATTTGCTAAAGCTATTCTGGTATATCTGTAGACTGCTTTCTGGCATTTTTCAAGCTTCTTTTACTTGCAAAGATTAGTGAACTGCACAACCTTCGGTACATATTTGAGTGCAGTGCCGAATAGCGGTGTGTTCTGTGAGCCGTATTGTAACAGAATGATGAGTGGAAATTGCTAATCGCAAAGTGATACGTTGGGTTTTAGATGAATCAAGAAAACGTAAATAGGTTTCCGTCGACTGAATATTCTCTGATTTGGTTGAGAATTTAAATTATGAGAATTTCTTTAGATTTTAGTTTCGATAAATGGAATGAGATGTCTATTTGGTTTCTGTGCGGTTCATTCGTTAAAATCGTTTTGTGCACATTAGTAAGGTAAGTCGATTCTAATTTAAAACAATTTACATTTTAATTTATAACTGCATAGTCCAATTATACATGTTTGGGTTTGATTCGAAGCTTTAGAGAAAAGATGGAAATTTATGTGGAAATTCTTCAATCTTTACCAGTATGTTCACTTGAACAAGCTTATCGAGTTTACATTGAAGCCAAGGAGAGGAGAGTTAATTGTTTATTTGATGATGAGATCATTCAATAACATCAGACAGACTCGAATGTAACTTTATTTACTGAAAGTATTGGTCTTAGCTTGTCTGAGTTATTTTCAATTCTCTATCACAAAACAGTAATACTGTTTGGATGAGATAGGATGAAATTTAGCAATACACAGATCACTGAGAAATAATATCCTATATACGCCAAATTAAAACAATATGCATACAGAAAATATGAATGCTGCATCGTTTCAAATTGTCAATGTTCAGGTTAGAAAATGATGTTGTCAAGCTACACTATATGAAATAGTTCTACTTATTATGGAATTACTAATTTTTGAAATGTTCGTTTGAACACTTACCTGTTCTGTAACTCATGAGGCAATAAAATTGATATGAGAAGGTATGGTATTTTGCCTCTAACAAAGGTTGATATGCATAGACTACACCTGTGACACTATTATAAAAAAAGAAAAAATCATGTCAATATAATTATGAAATATTTACTTTTACTTCATCAGTGTATTGCTTTTGGTTCACAACTTTGGCTGGAGGGGAAATGAGGGAGGAGGAGATGGAATAATTTATTTAAATGATTGTATTGATATGTGGAAAAATACTATAAAGAGCTCAGTAAGTTGGCGTGTTGCTGAATTGTCATCCTGTCTGATGTAAACAATACTACTGATATATGACACAGACATAACAATAATACAGACATTTGTCCTCTCATTCTAGAAAGTAATGCTATTCGATGAAATACAGAGCTGCTTAACATAAGACTGGCCTAATTAACATGAGTTCTCTACCGAAACTTAAATTTAGAATTGGCTTAATACAACATTCATAATAATTAATTCTTCTAGTACAGTAACATTTTCTGAAGTAAATATATTAGGATTGTCTGATAAAATTGAATATTTTTTTCAACAAATCCTATTCTCCTCTCGGCCAGAAATCAAACTCACTGAGCTTCTAGTATTGCCGTACGCCTAACCTGTGCATCTTGTACTTAAAGAAAATATCAATGCTGCATCGCTTGAAATTAAGAATGTTTGGAAATAAAAATTATGCTGACAAGCTATCATGGCCTTCGATCCATCTTCACAAGGGGGCATGACTTCACTTTCACAATATTCACTGTGTGGCAATTTAAAAACAATGGGCATGATGTAAGTATTTT
>JAODUJ010000007.1:51902-62694 GCA_027564615.1 Psolus chitonoides | reverse complement strand
AAGGAATCACATAGCCCTCGGCTCTTGTTCTGTATGGTAGCTAGTTCCCCAGCCATAGAGTCGAACTAAGGCTGCACGGTTATTCGGTCTAACCGCCGAAACCGGTTAACCGTGGTTACAGTTTGACTCTGTTAGCGAAAACGGAAGAAACCGAAAAACCGGGGGAAAAAAAAAAATCAAACGAAATTGTGGAAAAATCTGCACAATAACCGGAAATGTTCGGTTACTAACCGAACATTTTCGGTTAGTGTGGTAGATTACATACATGACTAACCGAAATAACCGACAAAATTCGGTTATTAACCGAATTTGGTTATTGTGCCGATTTGTTCCACTATTTTTTTTAAACTGGTTTAACCGGTTGTCAAATCGGTAACCGTCCGGTTATTGATTTAATGATAACCGTGCAGCCTTAAGTCGAACCCAGACATCTTCTCTTTCAGCTTATCTACCTCCTTCACTAATTTGGCCTGGCCTTCGGCTAAGTAACACTTCCAGTTGGGCAGATGATGGGGACAATTGCGCAGGGGACAATTGCGGCAGCTACTTCCTCCAGGACATGGGGCTCTCGCACCTTGGGCTGTGAAAGAGGACCAAGGCCTCTCTCCTCATCGCATCGAAATCCTCGTTGGTAGCCGGATCAATGCGCCGCAATTCCCTACCGACCCAGGCTTCTCGAGCACCACGAGCAAACTGGTCCCGCAGGGCTCGATCCTTCAGTCTTTCAAGGGCCTCTCTCTCTTCCTCACTCGGGGCTTTATCCGTCATCCTTCGATATACCCTCTTAAGATCTCGGCTTAAATCGGACAAGGGCTCCCCATCCTTCTGTACCCGGTTATGAAATTGCTGGCTCAGTGTCTGCACACCCTCAGTAGCGCTAAAGCACAGACGGAGAGCCCCCAGTACCTGTGCATAGTTCTGGCACTGTTCATTCGGCATGCACATAACCTCCTCCTTGGCCGGTCCCGTGAGGTGGGCCACCAGGCACTGAGTCCTCTCCCTTTCATTCAAGCCATAGGGGTCAATGGCCTCCAAGTCCTCTATCCAACATGTCAGATTGGCATCGCCACCACGATGTGGTGTTCCTCGAAACTTCCGCAACTTTCCTTGCGGTATGCCCTGGAGGTCCAGGTCCCATCTAACAAATCTTGTCATGGCTCCCATGTCTAGCTCACTCCCATTCTCACTCTCCTCATCATATGACATCATTAGAATATAAAAATTTAGGCTTAACAATACAATACTCGAACACAGGAGCGTTGCTGTCTGGTACAGTTGGAGTAGTCGGCTTGGTGCTGGTTATCCCACTTCTGACACCAAATGACGTATAGTTGCCTATTGAGAAGGGGCGACCTTCCTGGGACCCATCCCGTGAAAGATGACAGCAATCAGGTGTCCAGAGTTCGACTGTTTATTAGTCGGCCAGAAAAAAAAGCCCCGAGAGCATCCCCTCCATCCTTCGGTAGGGGATCAGTCCTTCTCTACAACAAATGGGGGTTTATTGACAACAAAAAATTGCGCTGCAACAGCCAGCATGACTTCTCTTAGCAGGTGTTATTGAGGAGTCCGGAAACAAAGGAAATCAACCCATGTACTATGCTCGACCCAATCACTAACTCAATGATCTAGGACTAATATGGTGTCTAACCTTGCATGGCTGGCAACTGTTGCAGCATTGAAAGCAAAAAATAGACTAACAACATATCTATAAGTAAATGGTCCCAGAAAATGCCCATTGATTTCTGTCTGAAGAGTCACTCTCGGTATGTGAGAAATGTTGCTTCCTGGCAGGACCAGGAAAACTGCTTATGCTGCAATTCTGCACAGTATACTGTCTGTAGGGTCTGCAGTACCCCACACACAGTATACATGCAGCAACATGCCCTCCACAGACAATGAGTGGGGATGCAAGGGTGCTGGAGAGTTCCTTGCCCAAATGGTGGTGGTAACCATGGAAGGCCAAACATAGGGAAATGCTATAGGGTACAATAATAGTGTGGGAATGGAAAACCCACATTACCACATCTTCCCCGCATTTACATGTCATCGCCCCGACTGACATGGGAGGTGTAAAATGGAAGCATGATCGGGAGTCAGTAGCATGAAATAATAATTCTCATCCTCTCAATATATAGTCCCATCTGAGTATGACTGATATCAAATACATTTTCCAATAATAATGATCGAAAAGCCACATATACAATCTGACTGTCACCATGGCAACAAGTGATACACTTTAGCCTACCCCATGGCCAAAACAACTATGACACATGTTAATCAATGATATTCCAATACATTTCTGAACTAAAATAGCCCCCTCTATTTTTAAAGTTATGATTACACAAGAGCCTAATACCCCAAAAATACAAATTAAAAAAGGACAGTATGTGACACATGAACAAAGTAACTGGAGACAGATCAAGGATCCACCGAGATGGCCTCAACCAGAGAGCTGTCATCACAAAAACCATGAACATGACCACCTAATAAAATACATAAAACAATTCACGGGCCTTGATATGATACACATTTGTACAAGGCAACAACTTACATAATGGTCATCAACCTCATAACAAGTAACACTGACTAACAACACTGGGTACCCCTCCACAATGTACTCCATCAATGCCAATAACTATATGTATCCATTCCTGAATGATCTACCTGATCACTCTCCTTCCTCCACTGGTATAGGCTGATCAGACCCATTCACATTTCCTTGGTCCTCTGGTATCAGGCAACACTAGACGGAATAGAATTACAGTTGTAACACCCTTACCACTCACAGATGACTGATTTACTGAGCTCATCCCGCAAAGCTTAGTAAGCCATCTGTACGGATGTGCACCATACTGCAAAACCCTAGCTGATGAGTCACCTTCAACTCTGTGACCCTCTCGCTGATACATAAAGCAAAGGTATGGAAGGTAATACCACACAAACAAGAGTTGGGCATTCCCCGCTCTTCCCGTGCCAACGTGCTAAATTAACCAATCAATAAATCAAATGTCAGGCAACACTCGATACCCTTCAACACGACCTGCAACATGCAAGCATGCAGACAATGAATACAAGTATAACAAAATTAATCGATTACATACAATTACACAAGATTACATATCACATAATTATCACTCAAAGTTACTTTGGATTTACTAAGGGTACCAAGGTAAAATAACATTCACAGTTCTAGTCTAACAGGGGAGGTTGAAAGGATTACTATGCTGCCCCTTTGTAGCCCTGGCAGACCTCCTTAACACAGTGGGTGGGAGGGCCTGGTCCGCCTGGACCTCCTCTGGCTCATGGTTCCTCGCAGGTGCAAAGAGCCACAAAGGCATCAAAGGATGGTCCTCTGTTTCCTCGCCGGAGTCAGTCTCATCCCCGTCCTCTGTCAGATGAGGATTATCCAGATCATCATGTACTCTCTCAGGTACCTCTGGGTCCAAAGCAGGTAGATCTCGAGGGTCTCTCACCAGGAGTGCTCGATTCACAGTTCGCATAGGGCCACCAAAAATTGGTCGAATACTGTACAAGTCACCTTCATCATTCACCCAAACAACAACATACGTGTCTCTAAGGTACTTGTCTTCCAGCTTATGGCGGTCTCGGAAGGCACACCTCTTCAAAAGCACTCTCGCTCCAATCTCAAATGGTGGGCTCATGGGCAACTTATCGTATCTCCTCTTCTCCGCTTGAAGGGCAGAAGTTATCCTCTCTCTCGCCACCTGATGCGCCTCCTCAAGTGCCCTTGCCTGGTCAGCGACAAACTCTTCTCCCCAATCCACCCGGGTATTCGACAGCAGCTGATCCATGGGCGTGTAGGGTTCGCGCCCATACATCAGTCGGTACGGCGACATCTTGGTAGTCCGATGAGGTGTCGAGTTATAGAGGAACACTAAATGACCGAGCAATTCGGGCCATTTGTTGCGGCTGCCAGGATCCAGCGATCGTATCATCCCACAGAGAGTCCGGTTGAAGCGCTCGGTCTGTCCATTACCTTGAGGGTGGTACGGCGTGGTGTGCGATTTCTGGATCCCGTACAGCTTACAGGTTTCCTTGATTAGGGCGCTCTCAAAATTCCTTCCCTGGTCGGAATGAATTCTCAGTGGTACTCCGTAGTGGGCAAACCAGTTGTCTCTAAGGGCCCTAGCAACCACAGGTGCAGTCTGATTCCTACAGGGAACGGCCTGTGCATATTTGGTGAATGCGTCGGTGAGAACTAATACATCTTCAAAACCACCTTTGCCCTTATCCAGCTTGAGGAAGTCAATGGCCAACAACTCCAAGGGGCGGAAAGCAAGGAGGTGTCTCCTAGGGGTCCGTACTGCAGGGGTTGGTGCTTTCGTAGTAACACATGCGAAGCAGCGTTTCACATATTCCTCCGTATCCTTGTGTAACCCGGGCCAGAAACATCTCTCCTTCAACAAATCTTGGGTTCGGCTAATTCCTTGGTGCCCCCACTCATCATGGGCTAGACAGAGCAACCTGGACTTGAGTCGGGTCGGTACCAGTAGTTGACGCTGCGTTCTCCCTTTCGCACCCTTCACCTTCCTATAAAGGACACCATTCTCTTCCACCAGCTTGGAGTACTCCTTCAACCAGCTCTTCAACTCCCGGCTAGGCGGCTCCACTTGATCACCCGGTGACCACCCAGACTGCCAACATCCCCATACACTGCCAAGTAACTGATCCTCCTTCTGCAGGGTCGCAAGCTGTCCGTGTGAGTAGGATGGGAAGACCCCTGGCACACCCATCTCTTCTTTAGCACCCACCTTTGGTAGCCTAGCATCCACCAGGAGCACAGAACATTCTCCAATTTCTACGATACCTGTCGGTCCTAGAGCATCTTGGTTTGCTGGGTTTCTACTCAGGGCATCCGCACATCGGTTCAACTTCCCCGGACGATACCTTATGTCTGGATCGAAAGCTGCGAGTTGGGCGACCCATCGTTGCTCAGTAGCACCTAGTTTTGCAGTCTTCAAATAGGCCAGAGGATTGTTATCGGTGTAGACGATACATTTAGCTCCCGCCAGGTACTCGCGGAATTTCTCTGTAACCGCCCACTTGAGAGCCAATAGCTCTATCTTAAAACTGGAGAAGTCTGTGTAGTTTTCCTCCGCACCACGAAGCCCTCTGCTTGCGTACGCGATGGGGTGCAGATGTCCGTCTTTATCAGCCTGGAGAAGACACGCACCAAGACCCTTCAACGAGGCATCTACCTCCAGCACAAACTCTTCATCGAACCGGGGGTATGCCAGCACAGGCGCAGTGGACAGCAGTTTCTTCAAAATCTCGAAGGACTCGTTCGTTTCGCCCGTCCAAAGGAACGGTACCTTCGCTGGCTTCTTTCCTTTCTTACCTCTATGATTCCCTACGGCCGTGTGGAGTGGCGCTGCAATCTTTGCGAAATCTGGGACGAACCTTCGATAATAGGACGCAAGCCCCAGGAAGGATCGCAGCTCAGTGCCATTTGTGGGTACGGGCCAGTTCACAATTCTCTCTACTTTACTAGGATCGACCGTCACACCTTTGCTGTTCACAACATGTCCCAGATGATTCACTTGTTCTTGGAAGAAAAAGCACTTCTCGCCCTTCAATTTGAGACCATACCGGATCAACCTTTGTAAGACCCTCTCTAGTCGCTCCAAGTGCGTGTCGAAGTCGGCAGCATACACCAGGATATCATCCAGATAAAGAATAAGCTCGGTCAAGTTGAGGTCCCCAAAGATGAGCTCCATCACACGCTGGAAAGTGCTGGGGCTGTTGCATAACCCTTGCGGCATACGGCAGAATTCGTAAAGACCCCATGGTACCCTGAACGCTGTCTGTGGTATTGACTCCTGGTGCATCGTGATTTGAAAGTAGCCATGTGAGAGGTCCATTGAAGTAAAAGATGTAGCACCACCCAGCGCTTCCGAAGTCTCCTCAATCCGCGGCAGGGGAAATGAGTCCTTCACCGTGATGGCGTTGAGTTGCCGATAGTCAATGCAAAGACGCAAGGCTCCCGTCTTCTTCTGAACAAGGACTACAGGACTGGCGTAGGGACTGGCAGATCTTCTGATGATTCCCTTACTCAGCATACCTTCCAGTAGCTCTTTAACTTCTGCCATTCTGGGAGGCGGCACACGTCGATATGGGAGTCGGATGGGGGCATGGTTGGACGTCTTAATCTCATGGGGGATGACATCACAGAGACCGAGGTCCAATTCATCCTTGGAGAAAGCCTCTGAGTAACTGTCTAACAATGCTGCTATCTTCTGGGTTTCGTCAATTGGTAGTGACTGGAGGCATACCCCATGCGGTAATTTTATCTTGGTACCATCCTCCATCTGTACTGTCTGTCTCTTTATCTCAGTACCCCCTGCAGGATCTCCAGGCAGCCTTTCATACCTTGATGGATTCCCCACTGAACCATCCTCAGTGTCAGCCAAGTAAACCTCTCTTATTGAGACCTCAATTAAACCACCTTCCATTACCCGCAGATGTACATCGTCCCTTACCTCGGTCTTGGTGGCCTGTGTTAGTCTCGTACCGGGGGCTAGTCGGACCGCAACATCTCCATAGTTCACCAGTAAAACTGTAGCATCATATGATCCAGTGGAGACGCATCCCTCTACTACGTGGACAGCCGACTTACAGTCTATCACTGAAGCTTCGATCAACCATGGGGTGGAGGAGTCAGGTTCTGAGACGTCTCTGTTGGAAACGGGCTGGATCGAACATCGGACTCGTTGAACGCATCTGGCCGCGACATATTCAGTCGCCGGTCCTGTGGTCACCACGACCTTCTGTTCCTCGGTCGCAATGCCTTTCCCCAACTTGAGGCTCTCCCTTACCAGTTGTATCCCCTCGATGCCAACAATCGACTGCAGGGCATTACAACCAAGAAGTATGGGGTAGTCATCCCTCCTTCCCATATGACGAGAACACCCAGACACCACCAGAAATCCAACCAGCGCTTCTCGTTTACCCACAATCAGGGGGACCTTCACATATCCTTCAACCTTTACACCTCCATCCTTGGCCAACCCGACAACCTTCAAGTCGAAGAAGAGACCCGACGGCGATCCTATCGTTGGTTCTATCTTCTGCCGGAAGACATCCGCAGGAATTATTGAGGTTTCAGCCCCGGTGTCCAACACGCACCCTATCTCCACACCAGCCACTTTCGCAACTACCGTCGGACTCGGTGATATTAGTAACCTCAATAACTTCTGCGCATCGACTCCACACTCTTCACCATCAGCCAACCCTACATTGACGAATGCACTATCCTCGTCTCTAGGCCAGCTACAGCACTCCACTGCTGGGCCTCCCACAGCAGAGTGCTCTAGTTTCCCTGTGTCTCACCATTGGGGTGGGAGTTCCTAGCCCACCTTTCACCTGCATTACCTGGAGAATTTTGACCATTCGGATGGGAGTTCCTAGCCCACCTTTCACCTGCATTACCTGGAGACTTGGTGCACTCTGATCGGTAGTGACCCCTTTCCCTGCAACCATAGCAGGTAACATTACTCCTAGACGGACGAACTCCACGTACCTGGTTAGTGCATCGGTCCACAGCTGAACGCAGAGCAGCTAGTTCCCCAGCCATAGAGTCGATACCAGACATCTTCTCTTTCAGCTCATCTACCTCCTTCACTAATTTGGCTTGGCCTTCGGCTAACACTTCCAGTTGGGCAGATGATGGGGTGACAATTGCGGCAGCTACTTCCTTCAGGACATGGGCGTCTCGCACTCTGACCTTGGGCTGTGTGTCATGATCCTGAAAAAGGACCAAGGCCTCTCTCCTCATCGCATCAAAATCCTCGTTGGTAGCCAAGTCGATGCGCCGCAATTCCCTACGGACCCAGGCTTCTCGAGCACCACGAGCAAACTGGTCCCGCAGGGCTCGATCCTTCAGTCTAACAAGGGCCTCTCTCTCTTCCTCACTAGGGGCTTTATCTGTCATCCTCCGATATACCCGCTTAAGATCCCGGCTGAAATCGGACAAGGGCTCCCCATCCTTCTGCACCCGGTTATGGAATTGCTGGCTCAGTGTCTGTACATCTTCAGTGGAGCTAAAACACAGGCGGAGCGCCCCCAGTACCTGTGCATAGTCCTGGCGCTGTTCATTTGGCATGCACATAACTTCCTCCTTGGCCGGTCCCGTGAGGTGGGCCACCAGGCACTGAGTCCTCTCCCTTTCAGTCAAGCCATAGGGGTCAATGGCCTCCTCAAACTCCTCTATCCAACATGTTAAATTGGCATCATCACCACGACGTGGTGTTCCCCGAAACTTACGCAACTTTCCTTGCGGTATGCCCTGGAGGTCCAGGGCCCGTCTAAAAAATCTCGTCATGGCTCCCATGTCTAGATCACCTCCATTCGCACCTCCAATCTCACCTTCATTCTCACTCCCCTCATCAGATGACATATTAATTAGAATATAAAAATTTAGGCTTAACAATATAGTACACAATTGGATGGATCTTACTTCCACAAATATTTCGTGCTCCGAGGTTGTTCTCACAGGATCGTCGCTGTCGGAGTAGTCGGCTTGGTGCTGGTCATCCCACTTCTGACACCAAATGACGTATAGTGGCCTATTGAGAAGGGGCGACCTTCATGGGACCCATCCTGTAAAAGATGACAGCAACCAGGTGTCCAGAATTCGACTGTTTATTATTCGATCGTCCAGAAAAACAACCCCGGAACACTACTAAATCAACACGGTTCCCGCCTCATCGAGAGCATCTCGTCCATCCCTGGTAGGACCCAGTACCGGTAGGGATCAGTCCTTCTCTCTAATAAATGGGGGTTTGTTGACGGAAAACTTGGGCTACAACAGCCAGCATGACTTCCTCTTAGCAGGTGTTATCGAGGAGTCCGGAAACAAAGGAATCGAGCCATGGGCTCTGCTCGACCGAATCACTAACTCGGTGATCTTAAACTAGTACACTAATATGGTGTCTAACCTTGCATGACTGGCAACTGTTGCAGCGATGAAAGCAAAAATAAAGACTAACAACATTTCCATAAGCAAATGGTCCCGGAAAATGCCAACATGACCTAGAAAACACACCCAAAGTAGGCACTACATTAGAACTCCGCCCATTGATTTCTGTGTGGAGAGTCACTCTCAGGAATGTGAGAAATTCTGCTTCCTGGCGGGTGCCAGGAAAACTGCCTACGCTGCAATTATGCACAGTATACTGTCTGTAGGCCAGGGTCTGCAGTACCCCTCACACAGTATACATGCAGCAACATGCCCTCCACCGACAATGAGTGGGGATGCAAGGGTGCTGGAGAGTTCCTTGCCCAAATGGTGCTGGTAACCATGGAAGGCCAACAATAGGGAAATGCTATAGGGTGCAATAATACTGTGGGAATGAAAAACCCACATTACCACATCTTCCCCGCATTTACATGTCATCGCCCCGACAGACATGGGAGGTGTACAAATGGAAGCATGATTGGGAATAAGTAGCATGAAATAATAATTTTCATCCTCTCAATATATAGTCTTCACCAAATATGACTGATGTCAAGTACATTTTCCAATATTAATTATCTGAGAGCCACATATATAATCTGACTGTCACCATGGCAACCAGTATCGAGCACAAGTGATACACTTTAGCCTACCCCATGGCCAAAACAACTATGACACATGTTATTCAATGATACCCTCAATACATTTCTTAACTAAAATAGCCCCCTCTATTTTTAAAGTGATGATTACACGAGCAATAATGAACCTAACACCTCAAAAATACAAATTTCAAATGGACAGTATGTGACACATTAACAAAGTAACTGGAGACAGATCAAGGATCCACCGAGGTGGCCTCAACCAGAGAGCTGTCATCACAAAAACCATGAACACGATCGACCACTTAATAAAATACATAAAACAATCCACCGGCCTTATTAAGATTCATTTGTTACAAGACAACAATTTACATAATGGTCATCAATCTAGAAAGGGACTTCGATCTCTATCTACCTCATAATAAGTAACACTAACAACACTGGGTACCCTTCCACAATATACTCCATCAATGCCAATAACTATATGTATCCATTCCTGAATGATCTAACCTGATCAGTCTCCTTCCTCCACTGGTATAGGCTGATCAGATCCGTTTACAATTCCTTGATCCTCTGACTTAAGGCAACACTAGACGGAATGGAATTACAGCTGTAACACCCTTACCACTCACTGATGACTGAGCTCATCCCGCAAAGCTTAGTAAGCCATCTGTACGGTTGTGCACCATACTGCAAAACCCTAGCTGATGAGTCACCCTCAAATCCGTGACCCTCTCGCTGATACAGAAGCAAAGGTATGGGAGGAAATACCACACAAGAGCTGGGCATTCCCCGCTCTTCCCGTGCCAACATGCTAAATTAACCGAAAACCAAATGTAGCAATACTCAATACCCTTCAGCACGACCTGCAACATGCAAGCATGCAGACAATGAATACAAGTATAACAAAATTATTCGATTACATATATACAATTACACAAGATTACATAAATTTCAAATCACATAATTATCACTTAAAGTTACTTTGGATTCACTAAGGGTACCAATGTAAAAGAACATTTGCAGTTCTAGTCTAACAGGGGAAGTTGAAAGGATTACTATGCTGCCCCTTTGTAGCCCTTTGTAGCGGACCTCCTTAACACAGTGGGTGGGAGGGCCTAGACTCCTCTGGCTCATGATTACTCGCAGGTGCAAAGAGCCACAAAGGCATCAAAGGATGGTCCTCTGTTTCCTCGCCGGAGTCAGTCTCATCCCCGTC
>JAODUJ010000006.1:67997-82620 GCA_027564615.1 Psolus chitonoides | reverse complement strand
ATTACAAATTGCTAGTATATTGATAAAACAATATTGTTACTCATTTCGTAACACCTTGTTAACAAAATATTTCCTGAATAACACAAATTGTACTGTTCAAAAACATCGTGATAACCTGATAATTCAACTGTTTATACTGCATCATAGCCAGTGGCGTAGCCAGGGTACAGAACGGGGGGCCAATTGCCGTCCTGGGGGAGGGGTCTAAGGGGAAATTTTGGCTTTCAGAGATTGGGCTAGATGCAAAATGGTGCTATATTTGATGCTAGATTTGAACTGAATATATATCCAGGGATTCCTACTTTTTGGGTAATGTTTAAGTAATTTGTTCATCTTGATTGAATCTTCCTGAGATTTTTTCATTTTATTTTGCGTGAAACTCCACCTGGTGCCGGGGGTTGCGTTTGCACACGGGTACACACCCTCACCACACTCCTCCCCCAGCCTACGCCCCTGCTCGCTGCGGTACCGCGGAAGAAAATGTCACGTGTCGTGCGACAGCGGATACCGAACCGGGATGAGAAGCAAAATTGATGGGGTATTCACCAGTTGTACAATCATGTGTTTTGAGCGGAACTCCACCTCAATGGTGCCGGGGGAGGGGTAGGTTACGTCCGCACATCCACACCCCTCCCCCAGCCTATGCGCCTTAGTCGCTAATGCTCGCTGCGTATTTAAATTGTCGAAAGGACTTAAATTTATCCATGATATATATGAATCAGGAAAAAGGTTGTTTTGAAGCCAGTGTTAAAGATGATCAGTCGTCTCGATCATGAGGCACATAATCTGTGACGTCACTCGCACTCTCCTTTCCATATATTAACGGTATTTTGACTATCATCACAACGTGTGTATATCATCCTATCTGACATTAGACGAAGGAAAACATTCACCAAAAATTGGGAACATTCGAATCGAACATTGGTGGCATTAACGTGGTAGTGACGTCTCGGATTCTGTGCCTCATGATCGAGGCTTCGGATCATTTTCAATAAAACGTACCTATTGCAAAATTAGTTTCTTTCAAGTTTATTCAACTCATATGCTCAACAATAGGCTGGTTCTGTGCGACTTCCTACTTCATCAATTAAATCCGAAGTCAAGACGTCGATGTGTCTTTGCACAGAACAGTTTGAGAATCTCGTCAGTGTCCGTGGTGCTTACTAACTCCCGTTCAACAGAAAGAAGCATGAGGGATATAAATCGTGTTTGTGTCATGGTGGAGCGGAGCTTAGACTTGATGATCCCCATCTTTGAAAATGCTCTCTCTGCTGAAGCGGAAGTAACTGGCATTGAAGCAAACCCCACCAATACCCTAGAGAGACATTTGTATACATTGTCACGTCCTGATGTCTGTAGGTGTTTCAGCAGCACTGGTAAGGATGTTTTTGCGTGCCGTATGCCTTCATCTGTGACATACAGCTCAAATTCTGTCTTCAGTTCAGCGGGTGGTACATCGAATTGTGTGGCGAGCTTGTTGAACGCATCGTCAGATGGTTTCTCTTTACGTAAGATCTTCCCACAGGTCCGAATGATATCTGTAGCCTCCTGGTTGAAACGGCGATCAATATCTGCTACAGCCTTATCGATAACTTGGAAGTAGCTTGTCACTTTCCATTCTTCTTGTGCAGAAGTAAATCCATGTTCATTTTCAGGGCAATCATCAATTCGCCGGGACACCCTCCTGGGACGACGTGGAATGTCGGTGTCGATGCAAAGCTCATCACACAAGGTCTTGGCACGAGAGAAAATCGCAGAGGCCTCTTCGTCACTTCTCATCTGCAGAAGATTTTCCCTCAGCGAGGCCACAGTTTCCAATGCCGTCACCAGGTCTAGATCCTCAGACTGGAGATAATTACTTACAATTTTGCTTTTGTTCAGCATTGGTTGTAAGGCCACCATATGCAGAACAAATTCAAATGTGCTGATATTTCTCAGGAGTCCCTGTGCTTCTGCCATTACCCTTGGTCGAGTAGCTTTTTCAGCTATTTCTTGAAGAGCTTGGAGGATTGACTGCAGGTTTTCAGCAATGGAGTTGACTGCTTCAGCACGACAGGTCCATCTGGTTTCGGATAAGCTCTTCAGTGTTTTGATCCGCTTGTCTGTCAGTAACCTCTTCATCACAGACTCAAGAATTGCATGGCGGTGAGGGCTTGATTCTATAAAGTTGTAAATGCTCTGTACACTCCCAAAGAAGTTACGCGTGCTTTGGACCTCAGCCATGGCATCCGCAATGACGAGATTGAGGCAGTGGCCGAAGCAGTGCACGTATATGGCTCGGGGCTGAATTTCCTTGAGTCGAGATTGTACACCGGATATTCCTCCACTCATATTAGCCGCACCATCATAGCATTGGGAGACTATTTTACTTGTGTCTATCTCGACCTTTTCCAATGCACTGAGGAGAGTTTGTAAGAGATTTTCTGCAGTTGTATTATCGACAGCTGTTACCCAAATTAGGCGTTCTTGGATATTCATATCCTTGGCTACATAGCGCACTACAATTGCGGCTTGTTCGTGATGAGTTATGTCAGTTGCCTCATCCATGATGACACTCACAAATGGGGCGTCGTTGACCTCCAGTGAAATTTTCTTCAAGATAACTTCTTGTGCAACACTCAAGATGTCATTCTGGATGTCTGGTGAAGTGTATCTTGCATTCCTTGCAGAATTCGCCAGATGATTCTTTATGGTGTCATCATATCTGCCTAAAAGTTGGAGGATCTCCAGGAAGAGACCCTTGTTCAATGACTCATCACTTTCATCATGTGCCCTCAACGGGTGGCTTGTCCTGGCTAGCAACAATATCACATCTATTATCCGTCTCATTACATTTTTGTTTTCTTGTTGCTTTTGATCTCTAACTCTCTTTGAAGCCGCGGCAGCACTGTCCAATTGATGGGATATTGGGGTGCTCTTCAAATACGTGCATTTTGAGAGTTCTGCATTCTTGTGTACCATGGAAGTGTCATGTTTTCTCAGAATCTCTTTTGCATCCTTCCAGTTTTTCCCGCATGTCCCTTTAGACACAAAGGATTGATTTATGTGACCGACACTGTAAGGGGTTCTTTTACAAAAGAAGCGACAGGAGAAACAAAACATTGCATCTTTCTCAGAGGAGTATTCCAGCCACGGAAATTCTCTGTACCATGAGGGATTGAAGCTACGCTGGCGATCTCCACATTTTCGTTTAGGGAATGACATACATGGTTGATAGGGTCCTTGTTTGATTCTATGATCCCGCATTTCATGATCCTGTGGTGGTGGATGACTGGGGTCATTTTCATTCCTCGGAAATGTCATAGGTGGAGCAGTAAAGGGTGAAGGCGGTGAGGCCACAGGCAAGGATGGCGGTGAGGCCACAGGCAAGGATGATGGTGTAGCTGGCGGTGAGGCCACAGGCAAGGATGATGGTGTAGCTGGTGGTGAGGCCTCATGTAAGGGTGATGGCGGTGAGGCCACAGGTGGGACTACAGGCAAAGATGACGGTGTAGCTGGTGGTGAGGCCGTAGATGATTGAGATGGTGGTTGTGAGTCACTTAGTGTCATTGGCTTCGACTTTTGCACTGATGGTAAAAGAAAAATGAAGAATATTGTTAAAATGTCATGATATACGAACAGGCAACCACACTGGTAAATTCAATGTGCCGATTATACTCGGTCCCCACGAATTCATGTTGCAGATGAGTACAAACATGACTCTACAGACAGCGGAACACTGCCAGTGTGAACTTTCCGAAAAAAACTAGACAACGGCTGGCGGGTGAACCACCAGCATGTATATCCCCACAATTGAGCAATTGATGGGCGCTGATGTCAGTATTGCACGATATCAAGAGGCACAAAAACATATATCTCCTTTGAGGCAGTGGGGATCTAACTTTTCAAATATCTCAGAAAGACTCCAAGCATTGGACCAAGTACTGCACACATGCGTTTTTTGGCATCAGACAAATTTCGAAAATGGGCATAGTTTGACCTCATATGACCTCTGATAACCTCATAGTGACCTCCACTTTTGTCGGGACCGGATGTAGTCAACAGCCACCAAGTGTTGTTGCAATCTGGCAAAATTCGAGACAAAAAAAACATAATTTGACCACAATGGAAAGTAGTCCCCATCCACCAAGTTTGGTTGCAATCCGAAAAACTTCGACAAAATTCATAACTTGGCCTGCGGCGGCGGAGACGGCGACAGCGGCGGCGGAGACGGCGGCAAAGACAAAATCATAATATCCCCATGTGGGGATATAATAACAGACTAGGCTGGGCTTAACATCCATGTTTGGCATAGACTTAAAAACGGAAGGAATTTGAAATTTCACTGCATCTTGGCAATGCTAAAGCTCAAATTTCACTACATGTACTGAAATTTCACTGGAAGTGGCAACGCTGGAGCATCAGTATATTATTGTATGCAAATATATTTCAATTAAAATCTCTTTGTTTCCTCCATTTTACTAGAAGTTCATATCATTGAAAGCAATCACGTACATTAAACTCTCTGAATATCTTCACCTTGATTGATGTTTTATTTGATGAATTATTCACATTGAAAAAATATCAAACACGATGAAAATAATAATATGTGAATAAGTTTGCAATAATTGAAAGAGACTATCAAAGTATTACAACCCCGCCCTCCAAACTTTGAGACTGTTCCACCCCAGGTAAACAGGCCTGGGAATTTCCGCGCCGACAACAAGGCAAGATTTCCCTGAATTTCTTAGGCCCTATATTTCTTCATTTGAAATATAAAAAAAATCCCTCCAAATCACAAAGTCTCCGGCAAGGAGCCTGCCAATTTGCCCACTTTTTCCAGACCTGCATGATGAATAAAGGATGTGTTAATAACTATCACCCATGGAAGAATGAATCAGTCCAACATTATTGGGCGTGAAGTAGGAATGATACCGTAGAATGGACCAGTCAGAGTGATCTCGAACGATACCAGCACAATAACAAGTTGATATTCGCACAATAACAAGTTGATATTCGATTCAAAGCTTGTCTAGCTTCGCCGGGATTCGAACTCGCAATCCTTGGATTACTAGTAACGGCGCTCTACCGACCTAATTCTGCATCCGCCCAGAATGCCATTTACTTTGCAGCCCAAAAAGGCGTAGCGGAATATCGTAGGCCTAATCACCATTTTCACTGTTGTTTTCTTCGGTGTGAGAGCTTCATCTGGTATTTATCCTGGCACCTAAATATATGCTATACAGTTTAGCCTTTGGTCTTTATCTTCCCTATGTTTGATATTCGCGTGCAATTGGGTGGAAGCGGGTGTAGTGTTATTTTCTGTTTTATCGGACTGAGATATACAAAACAATAGAATACGAAAGAAATCATCGATGATGTGCTGGTAAAACGTCACAAAGTATTGCCCAATAGTGATTGCGCAATATACATGGAACCTTCAATTCCAAACTATGACAGACCATATCGTTGAAACGGAATGTCGTATGAAGATGGGGTTTCGACCAATGGATTTAGATTCTCCTCCTCTGTAATATGAATCTCATCATACTTCATCCCTGTCAGAACCTTTAAAGACCATTAACAACTTGAAAGCTTCCTCGCAATGGCTAATTTTGAATTGATGATCGTTACTTACCCTTTGAGAAATATGACGTGATTGGTTTTCCCGCTGTAGTCCTTTTAACTTGCTTCTTCCTCTTGGACCCACTTTGCCTGTTAGCAGGTCGCTTAGTCCCCACCGGCACCGTGACATCTAAAATAATAAATCAAGAAATAGTTATAGGCCTAAGTTTGGTTTTCTTGTTTCCTCCAGAAAAACACTCAGATAGGCTTTGCTTTGTGTATTGTGTTTAGCACATATCAAGAAACGACAAATTCATTACAAATCAGTGAAATAACTACCTAATTTGAACATCCCTATCACTTACTGTTTAACTTTGACATGATGTGTAATAATGAGAAAGGGGGGGGGGCAAGCTTCACTGTTACAGCATGATGACTTATCCCCGATGCCCCAAACACCCAGTCGCGGGGGTATTCTCGATCCCATTTCCATCAGATGTTGCCGCGAGTTAACGATCTTCATCAAATGAACTAAGCTCCCCGCTGCCACACTCCCCCGTGCCCTAATTGATTATCATGTGAACTGACCAAGGATAAATAAGCAGGTTGGCCCTGGCTGGGTAGCACATGCCCATCGGTCTTATTGAAGTGGAATGTTTTATGGTGACGGGCGGGGATTTACGAGATGCGAACATGAGACCTAAGGAGCTTTATCTGTCATGAAGAGACTAGTGTCATATTGCAAAACGCTACTGATCAATTCCTCACCTTGCTTCAATGGTACGAAGTGACAATCTTTTATATGCCCGAGGACTATCACAGTGGGATCCTTCGGTGTTGGAGGCGAGAATGTATATTCTTCCAATGTTGGGCTCTGCCTGTCATGTGAAAGAACCTTAATTGTCTGACCAATGTATTCAGATGTTGCCTGGATGACCCTGCTGTCTTCAACATCTCGGGCAGGTTGTTTCAGCGTATCGATGAGATCTTGTGTCACTGAGCTCTTCAATTGAACAGATGGTTCCTGAAGTAGAATAAAAAAGTTTAGTATGTGTGACACCTTCGATATAGAGAGCGTGGTGGCTATTCAGTTGCGTCGAGCTCGTAATCCAGCGGTTATGGGTTCGAGTCCACGTAGTACCCTCGATTTGCTTCTCTCCACCCAGGTGCTAATTGGGTACCTGTGAGGAACTGTGAGTACAATCGGCGTTGCATAGCTGCTGCCACATGTGACATAGGCTACTCGGGCCGAAATTGTCGGAGTGCGTTCCAGGTTCCAATGGAACAGGGGTGATGTGTAAAGCGCCTCGAGCAGCTGTTAGCTGGATATGTGCGCTATATAAGACTAGGCCTACCGCCTACATCATTATCATTAACATTATTTCGAAATTCAATTATACAACATTTAGCTTCATATTTGTACTTACGCAGATGTCGATAATACCAAAGACATTAGGAACCATCAACAAAAACAAAACAAAAATATACTTGTACTACTCTCAGGGACTGACCACGAGGTGTCATCAACCACTCTTATACTTCATATCATCACATGTTCACCTACACGGTATACTTCACTCCAAGTCTCCAGCCTCCACCCCCACCCCGTCCACCTGGTGGACTGTGGACGGTGAACAGTGAACTCCCTGGGGCGACATGCTGATGCACCCTTATGACCATATCTTCCCAAAAACTACCCCATCAACTATGTTAGAATCAACTAATTTGTTCAGAAGTGAAAGATGAAAAAATGGATTCTTCCCCTTCCCCCATCACGAACCCACGTGATAACTCGTCATTTATCATAAATATGCAGACCATAACTTTTCAGGACAGGACATATCCTTGTATTACAGGCTGCATAAATATAGGAAGATCCAAGAAGGATATAAAATTTCCGAGGGGACTCAGTGATTTTGAAAGGAAAACTACGGCTATTCTTGACTCAAAGCATTGTTTTCTCGCCCGACTTTATAGTGTCAACTCACTTCAGATTCGATGAATGTTACAACTTTCTGTCGCAGGAGACGGGCTGGGCCAGCACCCGTGTGTGCACACACACTGTGGAAAAAACAGTCACCATCATATGGCACGGCAAGACACAGTTTATAATCTTTGGCAGATACGAGTTTCAGAAGCTGCTCTAATGCACGAGCTTTTTCCTCTTGCTCTTGCTCTGCATCTTCAATCGAATGTTGAATAGCTCTTCTGGTGACCACACCATCCATCGTCCAGAACTGTGAAAACAGAGAGATAAAGGTATACTGAATAAACCTGTTAGGCTGTCAGTCACTATAGGGTCATGTAAAATTTTGGGAAGAATATAGATCTATAGAAAAATTTAGATGAACTTGTTGATTAACTGTTGAATACCCTGGGCCTGGGTATTCAGCATAATTCAGGGTCCCTGGCGAATTTCGGCGACGACCTTTGCAAAATCGTGGTGTCGCATTGTACATCATGTTTAGTTAAAGAACTACTAGATTCCTTAGCGGAATCATTTTGAGAACGACAAAATACATCAGCGTGTCAAAAACACCATAATCGCACAGAAACTATTTCGCAAATAGTCAATGGGCAGATGGGGTCTCCACCTAGGCGGTAGCCGCTACGGTCGTCTAGGACGTCATTTTCCAGGAACTATCTCACCAATCTTCATTGGGGTAGGTTATCCACCACACGTTAATACGTTATCAGCTGTCGTGGTGCCGCGGTGGAAATTGTCATGTGTTCATGACGTCGTCGGGACCGCGACTGCGGATACCGAGCCGGGTTGAGAGGGGTAGGCTATCTAATATTTCTTTAATGCTTCTAAGCCTGGCTTCAGCACCCCTGGTAAACTGAAAGAAATAGCCTATCTAACTTTCCAGGCTCAGCGCCCTGCCTTCGATCCCCCCTTTTACAAATCACGAAATATAATCCTGGATCCGATACCCCCGCCCCAAACACACACGCACGATAATACGGCATGGCCGTTTAAGAAAATTATACTATAATGTTCTTAGGTCTACAGTACACAACTGAGAGTGAACTTTTGAATTGTAACATTAGGCCTAGGTCCGCATATAGGCTAGTAGGCTTACCGCTACACTCATGCAGTTAGCGGATACAGGCGGGGGTGGGGGGTTGGGGGTCGCGTGGGTCCGGACGTCACGTGTCTTTCACGTCATTGAGACCGCGACGGCGTAATCCGAGCCGGGATGGGGAGCAAAATCGAAGGGGTAGGCTATTCAACAGTTGTACCAATTATGTCCGTTGGTATTTTTTATGCAGGTCTTAGCCCCGATTTGAGCCCAGCTTCAGCACCCCTGGTAAACTAAAAGGAATATCAACTTTCCAGGTTCAGTATCCTGTCTTCAATACCCCTTTTACAAATCACAATTAATCCTGGATTCGCCCCCCCCCCTTTCAAACACACGCACGCTGATACGGCATGGCCGTTCATGATGTTCCGAATCCTACACTACACACCTGGGAGTGAACTGTTGAATTATAGCATTAGGCCTAGGCTGAGGTCCGCATGTATACGGGCCTAGGCGGCTAGGCCTAAGTTTATTACGACATTACTAGGCTAGGCCTACCGCTACACTCATGCGGAGTTGCACGTGGGCAACGGTGGCCTCCTGCCTCCACCTGGCTGAATTTTGCTAGTTGCAGCTGGGCCTACGATCTTCGTAACGTGTCACCTCAAGTTTTAACTTTAACCTCAACCTATCCAACGTATGTGAGACTTGAAAATTCGGTTTCCAGTCTTCTGTGATGTCTCCAACGTCACAACGTGTCTTCTTCGTTGCTAACATGCATTGCGCAATATGTCGCCCTTGGTAACCGGTAAGTGTTGCCACTTTTTGCATTCGCTTTTGGCTATGTGTATGCTGTCGGCAAGCGATCGATCAACGGTCGATATTGGGTTGGCTATAGTCTATACTCTATAGCCTAGGCCTATGAATGTGGTACATGCGTGCCGCGTGCGTGCACGGTTGGGCGTGAACAGTTATGCAGAAACGTACGGTACTCTGGAAAATGTTTATTATCCAGTAAGCCAACGCCCAACACAGTCGCCAAGGGCCAGCCAAGGCCAGGCCGACGTACGTACTTAATTACTGTCTGGGTTTTTTTTTGGGGGGGGGGGGCGGGGATGAACAGGGGGACCATGGCCCCCTTGTGCCCCCCCTGTCTACGCCTATGATTGTAATATGTCTGAATGAATAGAATCTATTTCGAAAACTACAGTTTATCTTTGGTACGTCCTTTTGTGTGCATATAGATCAATTCTATAAGCACAACGACGTCCTCAACTGCCACACTTGAACATAACTGTCTGAGGTTTGGAGACAGCCTCTTTCCTCGTAGCTCTGTTTTCGGTCATTTGTTTGGTACGATTTTCATGACACTTCCCCTCCATGCCTTTCGATCCTGAACCATTTGTTCCCAGTTGCGATAGTCCAGGTCACAGCATTCCAAGTTGTGTTTAAGGGTATCTTTGTAGCGGAGGCGTGGTCTTCCAAGAGATATTTTACCATGAGGCAGTTGGATTTAAAATGCTCTCTTCTGGATTCTAGGGTCATCCATTTTACCACATGACCAACTCAACGTAACTGGAATTCATGAATAAATATTCAATGCTTGGGGTATTGCACATAATGCAGAACATGAAAATGTTAGACTATACCTCTCCAGGTTATATTGCAAATGGATCCCAAGCAACGATGATGGAATTGATCAAGTTGCTTGATGTGCCGTCAGTGTGTTGTACAGGTTTTGCAGCCATAAAGAAGTGACGTAAGAACTGCACAATATACATTTATTTCTTTATGTAATTTAACTTCGTGGGTGACCCATATCCATAGCAGAACTGACTTTTGAACTGATTGATTTTATCATCAATGTGTTTTGAGTTCGAGAATATGCTGCTAAGATAGCAGGTCGTAGGAGTAGCGTGTATGACTAATGGTTAAACAAAACAGTGTAAAGCTCATGCAAAACGGTAACAAAGGTATTGATTATTATCAAGAAAATGCGCAACTAACGCACAATCATTGGCGAACAGTAGGTTTTTTACTGTTGAAACACTAGTCTTTATGCAAGACTGGAGACGTCTCAAATTTTACAAGGCACTATCTGTGCGAACTTGGATATCTAGGCTGCTGTCTGTGCCTCGTAAGGCATCTTTTAACATAACAGAAAATACGACGGAGAAGAGAGTGGTGCAAGAACGTATCCTTGTTTGGTGCCATTCAAAAGAGGCAACGGGTCAGAGGAACTGCCACACTCGTGTACTCTTGCAACCATGCTTTTGTGAATGGAGCGGATTAGTGAGAGAAAATGTCTGAGACAACCAAATTTCTGTACAACCTTCCACAGAAGTCTAATGAATATAAAATTATCATTTTTTCAACAAAGTGACATGGCGAGGGCGAACCCATAGCTGCCCTCATGCACAAAGAGCTAGCAAAAAGAAGAAAGATCCAGCTTGTTGATCCTAGCTTTAAAAGGCTGAAGATTGAAAGTAGGCGGTAACACATGCTGGAGAAGCATATTCCAGGCACGCGAAGTGCGGGGAAAGAAAGCACGAGCATAGGTGTCGTTGGGATGGTGAGGGATACGCAACCAAAAAGGGTGACCAGACGAAGATGCACGTGTAGTACGGGCCATCTGATACAGTGGAGGAACAGCACCCCGAAGTTCAGAGGAGCACTGCCCGTGAAAGTAGCGACAGAGAAGATATAGGGAGGACACGGACCTACGGTGAGACAAGGTCGGGAGAGTGACGGTGAGAGCGTAATCTTTGAAAGGACGAATAGCCTTTCTCTAGAAGTGCTCAGTGACGCTAAGGGCAGAAAACGAAGCCCCACCCCAAATATGGCAACCATAATCTATTTAAGGAGCGAATTTGGGCCTTGTAAAGTAGAGTAGGGTATCATTGTTCGAGTCTTTGGTATGCTAGGGTAGCTTATATGTAAATTTGACGTAATTTATGACAGCCATGTATATATTTATGTTTCCAGGTTGTACACTATACTCCCGGAGGCCACTATCATGCTCATCACGACTCGGTGGAATTCAGACCAGATAAACAATGCTCACACAATATAGATCTCTATCCTTATGATCCAGAAAGTAATCCACGGCAGAGAAGAAATTGTAGGTAAGAAACTATACATTTGACATGTTTAGACAACAGTAAATTACATAATGATGTGAACATGGCGAAATTGGGTTGTTATTTCTCAGTAACATTTGTTTCTATCACCATATAAACATGTCTACCATTGCCTATTTATTTGTACATATCTAATGCACAACACAATTCTTCAGTTTTCACCGAGATGTTATCAATAGGTAATGAGGATTGTGTCATTACTTGACAATTTAATAATAGTTTCATCGACGTGCCAAGTTTTCCGTTAAAAATTGGGACGCTTGTAGCAAAGACATGATAACAGTTCAAAACTCAGGAAAATGAACACTTGGAACAACCTTTTCACTATTAAAAATTGTCCTCTTTATTGGAAAAATTCAACGTTTTCTGAAGGAAAAAATTATAGGGTAATTCCGTGTCAAATTAAAAGTTTTCAGGAAAAGGGGACACTATCAGATTTTTCTAAAACATAATAACCTAGGCTACTATGTGTAAAAAGAACACATCCAAACATTAGATTCATACTCCATATCGATTTTGAGATACGGCTTCGTGAAATCAGTCATCAATCTAGTCTTTTTAGGTCTCGCGTAACGAAAATGTGTAATTTCGATATTTTTCAAACTTTGGAGGCACGTCAATTTAAAATAGGTATAATGCTGACAATTTTTCGTCAAATGATGTGTACAACATAAGTTATAACTTATAAGCACAAAAAATGGACATTATTTTTATTTTCGAGGTCAGCTTGTGGTCACATTGGTATTCACATGAACCCAAGTCGCAAGTGCATTGTATAAATGTGCATTTATATTGCAAGCTATGAGCTAATCGAACCCTTAATGAATGACATTCATTTGAAAGTGTGTTTAGATTCTGTTTCAACGAAAAGTTTTCATTTTGCTTGGCGTAGTTCATGTATATCAACAGTTTATATCTGTCTTAAAACTGACACAAAACAAATTTGTACATAGTGTCCTAATATCCATTCAATTCAGCTTTGGTACTGCATGTTTATATTGTGTCAGATTTCAAACTACACTGAAAACACGTGATGAAGTGTATATTATTGTGATCAGAAAATTATGGAATTACCGAAGCTGGTAGGCATGTAGACATATTTAAAACAGATTTTAGCTTTCTACACGATGAACAATGCCGAGACAAAAATAACATTTATTGTGAAAGAAAAACCCAACGTATATTAGATAGCGGACGGTAGCAAGGTCTAACATGTTGGCTCGTGCAATCATAAAAAAAGTTGGGACGGCAATAGCCACTGTAGCGCTGCCCTGGCTGACCAACCAAGGCTGCGGGCTCCACCTACCCGTGTAGTGGTTATATATTAGAGTTTTCCGTCTCCTAGGTGGTTTTTGCCTTCACCAAGGCTAAGGAGCCCCATCCACTCAAAAAAGGTAAAAGGCCACGTGATGGCCAACATTACACCCGATATTGTAAATGTGTTGATACTTGAATCCTAGTGGAACTACATAAATAACCTTTTTGACAATCAAGTTACTGTAACTGACATTGGACATAAGAAGAACTTATTCAACTTTGTTGAAAGTCTATACCGTCAGATTGATTCCTAGCAGACGGTTAACAGACTTAGATTCCCAATGGTTCAAAATGATTCAAAATGGTCCAGGGATCGGTGCATGGAATTCAATTCAAATAAGTGTTACGTTTTACCGACCTCTCATAAACTGAACCCCATAAAATTACTTATAACCTGTTGGGGCAAAAACCTATTCGGCAAAGTCTCATCTTGAACTTGGAGTAACTTTAGACGCCAAGCTCTCTTGGATGCCTCACCTATATAATATAGCTGACGAAGCAATTAAGTTCCTAACTTTTGTTTCTCGTACTTTTTACAGCTAACCCCACCCCCATGTCAAGGAAAGCCTATAACATAGTGTGCGTCCCCAGCTCGAGTATTCCCCCCACGTCTGGTGTCCTCAACCTGTCACTGATAAAAGAAAACTTGAAAATATCCAATCTAGGGCTGGTAGGTATGTCGCCAGGCGCTTTAAGCGTACTGAATGTATAACCGACATAATCTCATCCCTAAATTTGCATTCCCTTGAAAACAGACGTGACATCACTGACATTCTAACCTGTCATAAAATTGTACACCACAAATTGGAAGTTCCAACACACACCATATTTATACCACACGCAAGCCACACCTGGGACAATACCCAGTCCTTTACAAACTTAGTTTTGCAGTGTCGATGCCGTCAGAAACTGAATTCATATTTCCAGTCGCGGCGCTACGGGGAGGACAAGGTAGGCGGCCGCCCCTATGGTTTTAGGGAGGAAAAAAACTGAACGTGTGTGTCTTAGTTACCTACTAACTGTAGTGATATTCAGGTATGTGTGAGGAAACGAACAGAAGTCTTAAACAAACTTGATTGCTGGTTTGAAGTGTTCCAGTTAAAACACACGGGAACCAGTATCATATCTTAAACGGTGTTATTTTCTCTCCTCGACTAATTCCATTTTCATGAGTTTATCAGGCTATACCTGATGTTCATTTCATGCTGAAAACGAGTGTTGTCACAAAAGAAGTTTCTTGTCTCCTTGTGTAATTTATTATCGGTTTACCGGGTGTTAAAATGTCTCTGAGATCTGATTAACCTTAAGAAATTTTGCGCTCGTAGTGTTGTTTCCTCCGGTATGTGTTTTCATGTAGTTACTTTCGTACCGAATGTGCTATTCATAACCCAAATAATATAGGACATTATAACTCTTTTTTTGCTGGTCCCAAAGGGAACAAGCCTATATCCTTGTATGTCGCTCCGTCCAGCCTTTTTAGGTCACGTGGCAGTCGTTTTGTTTTCCCCCCTTTTAGGTCGCGTGACATTCAGTGTTGTCCTTCCTTATTGGTTGTAATGAATGTAATGCTATTGCCCAGTGTGTATAATGAGTGGAGGT
>JAODUJ010000005.1:175232-188459 GCA_027564615.1 Psolus chitonoides | reverse complement strand
TACCTAATGTAAACACTAGTATTCCATCTCCATTTGATAGGTGTACATGTAGATTGTAAATAGGCCCCTACATTGAATGTACAGATGAGGGGGGTGGGGGTTGCTGCTGAGAGAGGAAGCAATTTCTGTGAAGGCTTTCATCATTCAACTATAAATTTTCCCAAAAATATTGCAAGGAATCACACAGCACAGTTGCTGTCTTGTTTGCTCAGTGTCCCAGTGAACATTACTACTATTCCGCTCAGCATGATGAGGGTTGAAGGCCCATTTCTCTTATCCCAAAACTGCCAGAAGTCTTTAGTACTGGTCAGCCCAACTGATGTTATGTTTATGGTTAATTGAACAATGAAGAATTGTGTATCCTGGGATGTAAAAATGATGAATGGGTAATTTTGTAAGAAGGCAGATTGTTGTTCGAAGATGTGATACATTTGGGGTGGTACTGGTACAAAAAACCTGGTGTGATACAAAGCCCAAGACCATGTTGTAATTTAAAACAGGGAACCAGATTTTTGTTCTCGTAGGAACTGGTATCATCTTGAATGGAGGTGATAGTTCATTGATGGGTAAACATGCTTTGTAGTATGAACTGTTCTATTTTGAGATCATTTGAGATCAATAGGATGTTGAATCATTCATGAAGTGTGATGAACCAACAAAAAGTATCCTTTCAATGATTAGCTGGGATGAAAGAAAATTGACTTTCCCGTATGTAGTGAGTTAGGATAATGACCTGTCGTCCTATTTTTTGAAGGTCTCAGTCATACCCACTTACAAATGTTGTATGTGTTTCAGAACTTGGGTACATTGAATTAAAATGGTGAAGCAGTGGTAGATCTAGGATTTCTAGGAGGGACCCAAATCCGCCAGAAATATGACACCAGTGGTTCGCTCAGTTTAATATGTATGAAACCTTGATCAATTAAGAACTCTTTGGATGTGATATAGTTTTGAGGGGATGGGGAATTGATCATTCAGTAAATAATGTACCGGTCACAGTTCCCTTTAACTCTTTCAGTGCTGAATTTATTTTATTGTGCCTCCCACCAGCTGGGGCTGAATTAGATTGACTAAACCTAAGAACATGAACACAACTTGCAAACTGATTTTTCAGCAATAAACCTCGGGTTTCTGCAAACCTCTTGTACATCAAAGATGAAGAGAATTGGTTGCTCTTTCAGATGGTATATATTTAATGACATTATAGGCCTTTTCACAGGCTGGCCCAGTCGGCCTCAGACGACGGAGTGCGTCTGGGTCAGGCCGTAGCCTGGCCCAAAAAGCCTTCGCTTTCACATGCGAACCAGCCGGCTGCAGACGGACCTAGACAGAGCCAAGTTTTGTAAACACTTGGGTCAGATTACTTGGAAATGGGGCCAACTGGGGAAATTTTTGGTGTTGCCACTTGCGATTGCATTATAGCAAGATAATAAAAATTATACTGATGAGCCAAAATACGTTTACGTTACAGGAATAAAAGAATATCGGGGCCTGGAACCGGCCCGCTTTCACATGGCAAAATCCAACCACCGAAACTCCATGCCGTGGGTGGTCTCAGTTCTGTTTGAGGCCTGGCCCTGCTCCGGCCAGGCACTCGATTCCAGGCTTCGAGAGAACCTTGTTCCCATGACAACATTTTATGAGACCTGGATTCAGGCTGACCCAGACGACTGGGTCAGCTTGGTTCGCATGTTAAAAGGCCTTATATATAATATCCCGTTCGACAGGAATTCCCGCTCGGCGCACTGAAAGGGTTAAGGCTAGAAAATTCTGTGTTGTCGGACACGCCTTTGTTTACGAACTTGCCAGAGTTGTTTCCAGACGGAAATTTGTGCGTCCCATCGTATAAACTGTATATAGTGTTATTTATTGCATATTTAAAATATTTATGCTGCCGAGTAAAGTATGAAAGTTTGGCAATTTTACAGCGCGTACACCCAGGAAAAAAAAGTTACTGAAAAAACACATTTTATTATCGGAGGATACTCATCAATCTTGTCTGTAGCTTGTAGAAAGAGTCCTTCTCTGCTCGATTGATGAGGATGGCCTTGTAAAACGTAGTTAAACCAATTTTATTCGAATCGAAGAATAACAGATTGCTTGTTAGCCCTAAGGCTGGAAATTTAGGAGGAATTGGGGTGGCCAACCTGCACTCCACACTATATATTTAAAATAAATAAATGCCAGGTAATAGATTGCGGTCATTAAGAGGATGCAGGGTGGACAAGAGTTAAGTACGCAGCTCGTAAAATCGCAAATCGGTAGGTTTTGGGGAGTTTACGGGTAGGCTTACGATCATACATCTTGTACACACGAGTCAGTCAATTGTAAGTAGCTTGCACGTTTCGAATGGATGGATGATATTGATTGAGGGCGATTCAATGTGCATCCAGCTTAAAAAAAAAAATGTGTCTGGACGTCAAATGTGCGTCCGGATTAAAAACAAATTGTGTCTGGACGTGGGAATGCGCGTTCACAGGTCTTGATGTTGTATATCAATTATACATTGAGGAATCCCACTGAGATGGTGATAAAAACTGCATTCCTTTCTCTATTTTTGGTTTCAGTGGAGCTCGCTGTGACGATGGATCGCCTCTACGGCGGCGTCTGCTACGCTGGCATCGACACCGACCCGGAGCTGAAGTACCCCAAGGGGGCTGGGAGGGTGGCGTTCTCCAACCAGCAGAGTTACATAGCTGCCATCAGTGCTCGGTTCGTGCAGCTGAAACAAGGCGATATTGACAAGAGGGTGAGTGGACGGCATGTGTGAATAGTTGAGCCCTGGGCAGTGATTCATTTACCTGGTGTAAAATGCTAAATAAATGAGTGAAATTGTGACACAATTTCAGAAATGAGTTGCAATTTTTTGTGCACAAAATCATAGGTAGAACTGTAGAAGCTTGGCCTAAATGCCATCTAAAATATGAATTTGGACACCACACAAGAAAATTGATTGTTTGCCCTGGGTGGTCCAACCTGCAATCTGTGGGGATGTATGCGGTCTGTGGGTATGTATGCAGCCAATCGCAATGACGTGTGCTGCCCGCGTAGCCTTTATAAGGAAGAAAAAGAGGTCTGCGAGGGCGTGGGCCACCCATGGCTCAAGCCAATATTGGCTGTGATTGGAGCAGCGACGAGGTGAAGGGATGTGGTGGGGTCCAGTGTCAGTGATGTGGCAGTCGCTAAAAATGTATAGTCCAAACTCAAAAACTTAACATACATTTCTCTTCATGTATGGCCAGCTACCACAGAGTTGTGTGTGGAATAGGGAAGGCAACAATCCTTTAGGAATGATTAGTACTTATGGACAGAATTTCAGGGACGTAACCAGCCTTCATGATGCGAGGGGGTAAACAAAATTTCTCACCCCATTTTAGGGGGAAAAACAAAATTTCCCATCCCCAAGGTTCAGCTTAAAAAAATAGCCTAAAAAATCAATCATTTTGTTTGCCATTGTCCCCATTTCTTCCCTAGAAATGTCTGTGCTGGGGTATGCCACTGCAGAATTCCAAATTTCATGCAAACCATTCACTCCATATTTTGGTTCATTATGGGGATTTGAAGAACTCGTACATAGAATTCTAATAAATGGTTGATGGCGAAACTTGTAGGATTTGTTCTCTGGGCAGATATTTGCTGGTACAATCTGTCTTCATACCAGTATTATCAAATAACTGGTATGCAAGCCGCAATCACTCAATACCTACCAGTATGTCCATGCACCGGTATCTGCCAGTGAGTGGGTGCTTATTTTACGGAATAGGTGGGGGTTAGGGCAACACTAGAATTTAAATTTGATTACTGCTAAAATTCGTACCCACCGAAATTACCTGTTATGCAAATATGCAAGCCGCAATCACTCAATACCTACCAGTATGTCCATGAACTAGTGTCTAATTCTTGCATGTTTTGTCAATCTGGTGCTCTATATGCATGCATGTAAGGTATTGGACTCGGGTATATATTTGGTTTATTAGAAAAAATATGCAGGTTTGTGTTGAAAACATAACATTAATTCAAAAAATTTGTCTATCCATTAAATTTAAATGTTCACGTCCTAAATTGCACATTGGCCTAAGGCAATAGGGGATATTCTCCAGCCAACTGCGCATGCGCTGAGCCGATATTTTGGTGTTGGAAGTTCCAAACTGGCCATCTTCATGACACTCGTCTATCTATGTATGACGTCAGAAACTACCATTCCCATGATGCAATTTCCTTAAAAGTTTGCGTGGAGAATATTCCCTATTGGCCCTCTGCAGGGTCCCATGTGGCTCGCGAGACCCAGAAGAACAAAAATATCAATAGAGAAAAATGGTCTTGCAGTGTGTGGCCGGTTATAGAACTGGTAATAAGTGTAGGATTGTGGCCCTCTGACTGATTGGCCACCCATAGGCTGTTTGTGTATGTGATCATCAATCGGGAACACAACACATGTATGATTAGAATCGATTTCCACTCGAGAACCCGAGCATAAGGACTGTTAATGGTGCTAATGTTATTGTCCATTCCCATGATGCAATTTTCTAAAAAGTTTGCGTGGAGAATATCCCCTATTGGCCCTCTGCGGCCCTCTGCAGGGTCCAATGTGGCTCGGGAGACCCATAAGAACAAAAATAACAATAGAGAAAAATGGACTTGCAGTGTGTGGCCGGTTATAAGTGTAAGATTGTGGCCCTCTGACTGGTTGGCCACCCTTAGGCTGTTTGTGTATGTGATCATCAGGTAATAAGTGTAGGATTGTGGCCATCTGACTGGTTGGCCACCCTTAGGCTGTTTGTGTATATGTGATCATCAATCGGGACACAACACATGTATGATTAGAATCGATTTTCACTCGAGAACTCGAGCATAATGACTGTCAATGGTGCTAATGTTATTGTCCACAAATGTATAGTCTTATAGGAACTTCTTGGAGTGAATAAAGTGCCTTTGTTCTATTGCAAGAATAGTGTGACATGAAGGTACTCTTGAAAATTGTTAGCAATTTGTTAAAATTTTTCATATTGGATGTATGTCAATTAAACAAAAACTATTATATTTGTTTGCTCCTGACATAGTCTTCTTATAAATCATTACATTATAATCCAGAACCTACTATGATATCGATATGCATGAGATATTATCCGAGGGGTGCTTGCTACTGCAGGATTGTCAACCTAATTAGAGGACATTTATCCGGCTTCACACCTAACTGCAATTCAAACTGAAGGTGTTAAGTTCCATTATTGTGTGTGGGATTCTCACCAACTGGCACACATAGGCCACACTCTCGGCATTGTTTCCCGTTCAAATGCTTCCAGGGGAGATAATGATATGTGTGTACACTCTTGATTGCACCTGATGTGAAAAAACATAAACATCTGTGTTTTATAGGGTTGCCAGTTGTTTTGTGAGGCAGTTGGTCAGTTCGAGTAAAAACAACATAAACTAGTTTAACATAAGTGTTTCCCCAATGTCCAATGATGTATTTTCCTCGTATATAGTAACATGTTTCCCCAGCCATAGTGTTTGGTGTTTGCTCGAAAATACATTAAAGTTTTTAATCTCTTTTACATATTTCAAAAGTATTCTTCGGAATGTACCGGACACTAGAATTAGCAGCCTCTTCTTTCTTCCAGGTGGAGGTCAAACCGTATGTTCTGGATGACCAGATGTGCGACGAATGTCAAGGCACCCGATGCGGCGGTAAATTTGCTCCATTCTTCTGCGCCAACGTGACCTGTTTGCAGTACTACTGTGAATTTTGCTGGGCTACGATACATCAGAGACCCGGACGCGAGTTCCACAAGCCGCTGGTGAAGGAAGGTGGAGACCGCCCTCGTGCTGGTGCCGGGTTCCCGTTCCGCTGGTAAAGGAGGGAAGTGATATAGATCGCAGATGATTTTTTGTCTTTGCATGCCAAGTATTCCACCATTTAATCTTTGTATCAGGGTTTGTTTATTCAACGTAGCTTCTGTCACTTGTTAGTGTAGACAACGAGGCGGAGTGCGATAGTTGAGTTGACGTTTGTGGTTTTCCTCCTTTTGTAAAGGCATACATTATAGGTGAAGATGATTGCATTTAATTTATTTTCTATATACTTGATGAGAAGTTAGATCTATCTGTCTGGATTTGATATCAAATATTTTTTTCTGTTTTGTTGATTATATTTCTGAATTCTAACCTCATCTTGCCAATCAGTAAGTGACCTTTTGTTTTTCAGGAGATTGAAACATACTTTTCTTAGAGCCAAATTCTGTTTTTGTGCAATCTTTTTTATATGATTGAAAGTGTTTGACAACATTGAAAAAATAATAAATTTATAAATGAGAGAAACCAGCTGTGATATTTTTTTAGAAGGAAAGATTTGCTTTTGGCAGCAACTTTTTTTTAAATTCAGTACATATTATCAGGCGTGTGTGAGCTTAAACAGAGTGTATGCTAAATGATGCCTTCATGACCGCATTTCACTTTGGTTCTTTTATATTAGATTGGTGTATTGATAGCACCGTATATTTACTTAGAAACAACAGATAACATTATTGGCTTCATACAAAAGCTTTTACTTTTTGAGAGTACAACCAGTGCTTGGAACATAGTCGTTCACATTACATTCATATATACAATAAAAAATGTGTTGAAGTGTTACTTCCTATTGAATCGTTGACATTACTTGTGATACATATTTATCGCATTTGGATAAAAATTCTGTCCAATTTATTTGTGCTGTGTTATGCGCATGTGATGTGGCTGAAGAAGTTTTGGGCAGAAAATTCTTGCAACAGTGATAACTTTTTGCATGTTGCATGGACAAGTCGTGCAAAAATTGGTTTAGTGTTAACATACACAGTGAGATTTATTTTGTGCAGTGAAATTAATAGCACTTTATCGATATTAGAGTTAGGACTTCTTCATTATGAGGGCTCATCATTCACATGGGTCTAACTACAGATCGTCTATATTCTTGTTATATATCTTTGCAATCTAGATACTTTAGGGTTCAAATCATTCATATAAAAGCCTAAATTTTCAGCCTAAATTTCCTTTTGTTTTAATTTCGCCACCAATGTCTCTTCATTTCTGTGTATTCTCACTTTTCATATTTTTTTAGTATACATATTTTCGGGGTTCCCAGGCTTTTACAAGTTCCATAGTTTTAGTCAATGCCAGAAATGGTACTTGGGGTGAATTCGGACAACATCTTCATCGGAAATGGTTAAATTATTTTGTTTTGATTGTCAATATTATTAATATCGAGTGATTTTACTAGCACCACACTTATTTTCAGCAAAAAGAAAGGAAAGCTTTAATTATATGTGTGGGATTGATTTACCGTCACATCGGTATGTTAAACATTCATTTTAATAACTTTTTTTGTATTTTTGCAAAGGGTAAGTCTGTAGACCACATTTATTATCTTTATGTATTCATATGTATAAGAATTAATGAGGTCGTGTATTTTTTAGGTCGTTAATCCATACAGAGTTGAGGTATACTGAAGTGGTGAATATTAGATAGTACAAAAAATATTTAGCTCAAGAAAAACAGAGACGAAAAATAGCATTACATTTCGATGTTCATTATCTGCGGTAAATGTGTCGGTTTGTAAACATTTTTTTACAATTTAGTATAAATTTTGAACGAGTTAGCCTTTTTCCTCACTATGCGAAACATTTAACAATTCCAGAGTCCTTTATGTTTGTAAATCCTTGTATTGATAGAGATGGGTCTCACAGATTAGTTTTGCTATGTTTCACATATTTAATATTGAATTATTACGTGTATTGCTGCAAATATTATAAAAGCAAACAGTTCTTCCCGTTTCTACGTGTTTTATGGTAGCTATCTACTCTCACAATTTCGAAGTACAATTGTTGCATAAATATGGTTGAAGAAAAAAAGAGAGGAAAAAAAATATTTCTACTGTTTTTGGATACTGTTCTGTATTAAATTTGTTCAGCTTTCTTACATATTTTTCATAACAGTATTTTTAAAGGCAAATAATTGTTTATTTAGACAAGTTATATGAAAGATTAAAGACTTTCTTATTCACCATTTTTCTACTTTTTGATGCAAAAAGACGAGATTGAAGTATCAGGGATGCTTAGAGATATGGTTGATATTACCACGACGGATAAGAAGCATTATTTGTGGAATGTATTTAATTCCGACAACAAATTATTTATTGTATTTTGTAAACAGGAGAAAAAAGTTTTTGGATTTCTTTATTTTTGAATATATATTCTTCAATTCTTTTTATGTATGGTGAGAGGCCGATACTATTTTTGTGGCTTTTTGGCTCACTAGTTTGATATATATTATATATAAACAAATTTGCAGTGTATGGTGGGGAAGTCTGGTGTGATCTTTGTCAGGTACAGAAATAGTAGTGTTTGTCTAGTGCTGAGGGTATCCATTGGGATTATATCTAGTGGTCTAAGGGCAGTGAACATTAAGCCCCAATTTGAGTTGAAATTTTTTACAGTTCATGCCATGTCTTGGTATCTGTGGATATGCTAGTGGACTGCCTCCTCGAAACAAAATCTGCCCAAAAATTTGGTGCAAATATTGTCCAAATTAATCACTATCTGGTGGTAATTACTCCTGAAATTGAGTAATTTACTCCACATTGAAAATGCAGGTTTAGTACTTGAAGTGCTCACATTTGATTTGGAAAAAAATTGCTCAAAATCTGAATGCATAACTCGCTCTTATTAAAGGTCATCTCACAGGTACCATTTATATACCTCCGTCAGTCAAGATAAAATGACTTGCCTAAAGACACCATGTCATTAGTTAGCTGAGAGTACATCCCAATTAATAATTCTTGGATATCAAGTCTGTGCCCCTCCCAGAAGAGATCAAACCTGATGAACAATATATAATTGAAATGTTACGAAGGTAATCATGTTTGAGGGGGTTTAGTCAATTTACAAAGAGGATGTGTACATCACCTTAGTTTTATTTGCTTACAATAGAACCTTGGCTGTTTTGGCATCAGATATTCATTAATTGATGATGGTTGGTTCTATGTGATTCAAACCAGTGACATAGGGCTGAAGGGGCAGAGTGCCCCCTCACAGACATTTTTGGGAACGAAATGGGGGATGATGGCAAAGAAAATTAAGGCTTTTTGGCTGTTTTTTTAATGCTGAACCTTAAAATGGGGTTGGAAAGTTTGTTTTCCTCCTCACACCATGAAGGCTGGCTACACCGCGGATTCAAACCCACACATTGTGTATGCATATCAGGGTTAAATCTGTGTCCTATATGCTTTAGGTCTGTATAGTCTTTGAATTAAGATTTTCAACTCAGATTGGAGCTTTAAGTGACTAATTCACAGACATGGCTCAGTTAGCTTGTCAAACTTCAGGGATGATTATTTATTCAATTCCTTTTATAAAAAAAATAATCTTCATGAAGAAATTATATCTAATTTATATTCGAATTAGACAAAAAGTAGTCGGGAAGCGAACTCCGTTCATGCGCTTTACATCAAAATGGAACACTATTTGTTCTAGTTGAAGAGGGTCTGTTTGGTTTTAATTTCATTCAAATATTTTTCATACTTTTCCTACCAATAACTACAATATTTTTAAATATCTTTTCATAGCTCCAGAAGGATTCTGCTTGATAACACAATAACAAGATTTCCCCATTGGGTACTGTTCTCATGTTCTGTAGATTATAAATAACCATCAATAGATGTACCCACCAAAATAAACGCAAATTTTAGTGACATATATTGGACAACCGATGATGTGGAGAAATGCTATTTATTAAGATGTTGTTATTCTGGATCGATTTGTATACATGTTTCACCATGCATAAATAGATAGTAAACCCATCCCGGTGTTAAATTGGATAGCATTTTACTGTAACCATTCAGACAGGTGTGCTATATGCTAGATAATCTGCTAGTTTGGTCAGCAAATTGAATTCACACACTCTGTATGTATATTGGTTAAATAGATTAGCAAAGCCCTGTGGCATGTTTAGGTAGGTCTTTCAAGAATGGGCTAATGTGAAATCTAGATGAAATAAGAGGCATTAATTTTTATGATCAATATTATATGTAACTCTGATATATATCTAGACTATATACTCTCAGCACTATTACTATTATATAGCAGCACATGCTCTCAGTGGAGAGTCCTCGTGTTCAAACTATCAACAGAAAATTATTTAAAAAATGGGAGAAAGAAAAGAGGATTACAAAGATGGCGGCGATTGCGAAATTTTGCGGAGAGCGTTTTTGATTTATCTTTATATATTATTATCGTTTATTAATTATCTTTATAATTATTGCTTGGTTGTTATGTGCAATACACAGTAGTTGACATGTGTGGAATCTTCATTTTAACAGAGTTATTAATTTTCGTTTTTTGACCAGCATGATTTGTTTGTATGTTCTGAAATTTTGCATGAAATACCAAAGTTTGATTTTTTTTTGTTGATAATATAAACCAATTGGCGTTACAAGAGTGGATTAGAAGTACAATCCATATACTAAAGAGAAGTGCTGGTGTTTAATTTTGCGATTCTTTTAAGAAGAAAATAGCAAAATTGCTCCCTTTGTCCATTAGATATTAGTCTTTTTTAATGAATGACAGTGGATTTGGATACCTCGTTATTGGGGGCAAATCTTGGTTTTAATAGAAGAGCTAACAGTCGTAGGCAATAATAAAAAATTAAGTGGTGTGATTGTTATTTTCTTACAGATTCTTTTTTCGTATGTTGATCAATTTGGTATTCCTTGTGTAAACTGAAAAATGCTGATGATTGTAAAACTTGGATTTGTCCTTTCTTAAGGCTAGGATTACATTGGTGGAGATGTGGCATGTTGAAACAAGATATGGTAGTTGTGAACACATAGACATAGGTAGGTGTTCGAACCTGGGGGGCGGACATTTTTGCCAGTGAGTAGTACGTACGGTCAGGGATGTAGCTAGGAAGGGGTAGGTTGCTGAAATTTCAAAGTGCGCTATGTGCAACAAACTTTTGCTTGTCATGTATAAGCGCACATTTGGCACAATTGACATCTCAAAAAGCAGAATTAATGCGTGCAAAAATTTCATAATTTTGTACCAGCAAATTATCCACCTCCCAAACCTATGGGGGCTCTGACCTGCAGGGGCTCCCCCCCCCCAATGGTTCCTTCACCTATGTGTGGACATGTATTAAATGCCAGTGTGGATGAATCTTGTTAGCATACAACAGCCATAATAAATATTGCTGCATGGCGCATTCCGTTTCAATCGATATTGTTGATGCATGCATCATACATATCTGCATTCAGGTCCAAAAATACATCTGCATTTGTTTATATGAAATCGAAACCTTCAAATGTAGCATGAGCGATTCAGTAATGTTGACGTGTTAATATTTTGTTACTATCTAGTAGCCACAGTAAATACGGTTGGGTGGTGCGATAAATTGTAGCGCATTTGGATAACATGCCTATCTCTAAAAGCAAGAGCAGTCTGTCCCTTTTATCACATCGACATCCAGATCACAAAATGGCAGTATGACAATCAACTCACTTGCAATATAAAGTTTCACCAAATCTGCATTTGCACGTATAGAATTGGATCAATGCGCATGATGTCTGTTGTTGTCCGACTTGTGCAAATTTAGGCCTAACATATGTGCATAAAATTTCATAAGCAAATCTGTTGCAAATTTTAGCATTCCCATATCCCTACTAATAGGATCCTATCTTCAGGAAACCAATGATGATATGTAATGTTCATGTTTGTTTACCACATTTCTTACCATTTAAAACCTCAGAACAAACTCTTTTGTTATTAAAGCTTGTTTTTATTTTGTGTTGGTGTGGTATTCAGAATTAATATCATTTATATATATATTTTCAATATAAATAAGTTTTTATGTAACAAAAAGTGGTTGCACATTTTTATATAACTGGTGATTGCCTATTTTGTTTTCGTAGGGTGGGGAGGGGTTTTGGAGGAGGGGTCAGAATTAAAAGTTGTTACATCAAAATCTTATGAAACCTATACGACTTCTGCTTTTTGGAGAGGTTTTACATCTTAATTTATTCACAGAATGCTGGGTGGAGATGGATTTGTATGGCAAACTACATGTTGAAAACCTTGTTTTTATGTATTCTAACAAGAAAACAAAAAAAAACCTATCCAAAGATTACTACTCTGGAGAGAGAGTTTGTTACCATTGTGCAAGGCCAAGTAAAAAATATCAAATTTCTCCTTTTTTTTACACCAAAAGAACACTGAAAAGTAATATCTGGATGGAAAAACAAATGGGTTGCCATTAGGCCACTGTCATTCATTGTCCGATTTGAGATTTTCAAATCTGCAGTTTCCTTATTTTCATTCGTCAACAAAAATTATTTGGACAAAAATTAGCCAAATCTGGTCATTGCGCCATTCTCGTCAACTTGTGTAACGTACCAAATGTCAGCATATTGATAATCCTATTCATTCTTATTACCAATATTTTTGCCAATGTATAACCTTCACCGAAAACAATCTGTATGTAGGTTAAATAATGAACTGGTTTGGTCCGATTTGGCAATCCTGCCTAAAATTTCAAACAAGAAACGTTTTATTTCTGATTTGTTGACCCTGGGTTGATGTGGACTAAGAGCTTATTGAATCATTAATAGTTGTGTTGTGTCAAGTTAGTAAATATATCATCTTGGAAAAATGTATGTGGTGCAAAAACATGTTAACCCACTATTTGTAGCCCTAGACAAGAAATATTGCCCTCAAATTAACAATAGTACTTGTTTGCAGTAAAATGTGTGCAGCTATTGATGTGACTGTGTAATCTATATTTATACCATAGACATAGAAGTCCTATAGATTCATAGAATGCTGCCTTGTGGTGTGGAGTGCAAATCACGTATCTGCTGTGGAAGGAGTTTTCAACCAAATGTTGGTTTTCGATATTAGGACTATTTATGCAAACTTCCCTCACTCGGCATATTTTCTACCATGAAAATAACATCCCATCACGGGGATCGGAAATACCCAGAAACCGCTTACTTAGCGGAGTCCTCTTGCCTTTTCAGCTTCAGTTTGTAACATGCTGTATGTAGCGAGTAAGCAATCTAATGTTTTTTTTGTGAGAACAGGGCACATACATTTTGTTGTTTCATTGCTTTATATACCATGAGAGCAAACCTATGATTCAAATCCATAAATGTATGCAAACAAAAATACTACTTACTAATAATATTCCAGTTGATCAATTATGACT